>SOPF01027028.1:0-35706 GCA_012979155.1 Hypericum perforatum | reverse complement strand
ACTCGGTCTTATACTATTATCTAAATTAATCTTACGGTTCTTACATTATATATTATTATTAATTTATTACATAATTTTTTATTTATATACTTATATATAATTCAAAAAAATTACAAAAATATAATTTTTTTCTTAATATGACATTTGGTACGACCGACTATCCCATCGGTCAAACTAGTTTAACCAAAAATCACTTGGTCAACCAAGTCGATCGGTCCGTTTTTGAAAACTATGATAATTTTAACAGTAAATTGCCCTCCCGTCCCTCTCCTTTGCTTAAATTACTATTTTTTTCCTACTGTTTTAAAAATGATAATTTCGTCCTCCAGATTTGATTTAATAGTACTCTAAGGTCCCTGGTGCCGGAATCGAAAAAAAACTCCGGTGACCAGAGACCTGAGATGACCAAATTGCCCCTCCTTCTTCCTCCACTCATCTTCCTTCTCCAACGTCTCTTTCTCCTCCTCTTTCTTCCTTCTCCGTGCCGGTGGACGATGGAGGGCTTCCATTAAACGTACACGTCAGCCCAAGAACTAACCCATTTTGTTGGGTTCAACCCAGTAATTAACAAGCTTAATTGTGATAATACCAGCCTTAGCTTATCGAACTCATCTGAGTTCTATACTACTTCCGAGGAGGAGGATCAGAGCACGGCCACTCTAGGGGAGAAGGCCGCGAGGAGAAAGAGGCGCAAAGGATTGGGGAGGAGCTGGAAGACCAAGGTAAAGGAGCTTTTGGACGCCCAGATGAGGAAGGTGATAGAGATGCAGGAGGTGTGGCTAGGGAAGCTGACGTGTACGCTCGAAGAGAATGAGGAAGAGACGTTGGAGAAGGAAGATGAGTGGAGGAAGAGGGAGGGGCAATTTGGTCATCTCAGGTCCCTGGTCGCCAGAGTTTTTTTTCGATTCCGGCACCAGGGACTTTAGAGTGCTATTAAATCAAATCTGGAGGACGAAATCATCATTTTTGAAACAGTAGGGAAAAAAATAGTAATTTAAGCAAAAGAGAGGGACGGGAGTGCAATTTACCCTAATTTTAATCTGTCTAAAAATCTTACCAAACGCACCCTAAGATATTTAATTTTTGTAATATTTCTACATAAAATTTTAATGATCTATAACTTGCAAGCAAACTCTCCTTAATCTTATGACTTGCCAATAAAGTTTTATACAATTGGTACGAGTGGTATATAATGTAAGACTTTATAATTATATTGAATATTCATATAACAATTATTTAAAAAATTCAATCAGGAAACGTACTCGAGCAACTATTTTTTCCAAAAAATTATAAATTATTTTTACATTCCATAGATTTTTTTTGTTTTAACAAAATCTTAGTTGAACCCTTTGCAAAGTGCACGAAGTCATCGAAAATCCCATTTGTGAAAATCAAAAGGGAAGAATTCACAATAGAGAATGAATCACATTGTTTTCCGAGACAGAGAACAAGGGAATCCAAAGAGATGACAAATTCCCTTTTAGAAAAAGAGATATAACATTTGAACCATTATTGACAATTATTATTTAAGACGAGCTTAGAAATATAGAAACAATTTCAATAGCTCCTAAGTTATTCTATTACATATGTATTGATGTAGAGAAATAACGACAATTTCAAACGTTGTCACATATTTTATCCGCAACGATAAGATAAAATACATGAGCATGAACATTATCCAACAAATCTTGGTTCATTTCCACGAGTAACACTCAGTATATGGACCATTCGGAGGATGATACATACGACATAAACCACTTCCATCTTTGTTGACTCTCCAATACCAAAGAGTATTTGCAGTAAAATCATATTTCTCATTATAGATATCAAACCACTTAAATGGCATTGTGTCCGACCATATAAAGGAACAATAGAACAATGTGTTGCACAATCTTAGAAAACATGGTTTAAAATGAAATGCATATGGATTCTGAAGATCTTCTGGAGCAAGTATTTTGACTCCAATATCGTCATCTTTTGACTTGCAATGAACTGTCACATTGACTGCCATTTCGTTGATGATCCTAACATGAACAGTCTGGAATCCTAAAGTATTGGGTCCAACTGGATTCGAAATGTCAACGGTAGCATCAGTAGTTATTAGTATGAACTTCATAGAAATAATAAAGATCATGAGACCAAGAGTGTTGGTCACCGAAGTAACTAAACTTTTCTCCATCATACACCAAAAGTCGATGGTCTTGTCAAAAGTAAAAGTATTTTGATAGAAGATAATTGGAGAAATTATATTGGAGTTCTTCAATTTATATAGTGTTGTAAGGATGTTAGTCAATGCTTCATAATTTCTTAATTTGGAAAATAAAAATACGTTTTTCTATTTAATAAAGAAATTAACATTGTTAGAAAATATGAATTTTATTCTTGGAATGAACATTAATTTGTATCCATATTTGGACTGAACAATATTGGCAAGTTCTCAACGTATATAAATTAATGGTCAAACTTATAAGTATTCAAAAGGTTGCAATTGTTACAATATGTAGTTCACATTTTAGAGATGATTATATTCATTTATATTTGCAAGCAGCTAATTATGTAACTTCCTGGAATGGCTAATTTGTATCCATATTTGAATTAATATTGACAAATTCTCAGCATATATAAATTACTGGTCAAAGTTATAAGTATTCAAAGGGTCAAACAGTTTCCATCGTTACAAAATGTGATTCATATTTTAAGGATGACAACATTAATTTAGAAATGACATACTAGTACCCGATTCTGTAACTTCCTGGAATGACCATTAGTTTATATTCTTTTTCGAATTGAGCAATATTGGAAAATTTTCAACAAATATAAATTTATTGTCAAACTTACGAGTATTCAAAATGGCAAATGGTTCCATTGTTACAAAATGTGGTTTATATTTTAAGGATGACAACATTAGTTTATATTAACCCCCGATCTTGTAACTTAGGGTCTGTTTGGTATGTCTGATAAAATTTAACTGTTAATTGTTGGCTGTCAGCTGGTGAGCTGTTGGCTGATAGCACTAGGGGTGAGAAAAAAACCGAGCATACCGCATACCGTACCGTACCATACCGCACCGCACCGAAAATTTAACAAACCGCACATATACCGCACCGTAAAATACCAACATCGCGGTATACCGCGATAAAACGATACGGGTGCGGTTTTTAGTACCACACCGAATACATGCATAATACCGCAAAATACCGCACCGTACTGTGGTATACCGCAATACCGACACCGCGGTATACCGCACCGCACGGTTTTTCACCATACGGCATACCGCGCGGTTTTTTTTTCTAAGAAAAAAATTGTGGTACGGTATGAAATTTCATACCGATACCACAATACCGTACCGAACTCACCCCTAGATAGCACTCAGCTGATAGCTAATATCCGATTTTTGCAAAAGTGTTTGGTAAATTAGCATTGACTATTGCTGTTGAGTTGTAAAATTACTTATAAGGGTAATTGACTAATAAACATTATTTTTTTAATATTTAATATAATATATTATTTATCTTTATACTTTCGCCAATTAAAAAAGTGTCTTTCTTAATTTAATATTTAATATAGTACATATTATTTATCTTCATACTTTCGCCAATTAAAAAAATCTCTCTTAATATACTATTTAATATAGTAATATTTAGTATCTATTTCTATATTTTTGCCAATAAAAAAGTGTCTATCTTAATTTAATATTTAATATAATAATATTTAGTATTTATCTCTATGTTTTTGCAAATTAAAAAAGTGTCCCATTTAATTTAATATTTAATTAAGAATTATCTGAATCGAGGACTATTTAGTAATTTGATTTTGAACAGCCACCAGTTAAATGTAACAACTATAAATTCTAGCTGTTGAAAAAATTAGCGTTTGAGTTCCAACAGCTATTTTTTTTATTTCACAAAACACCAAAAAATTGGCTGATAGATATCTATCAGCCAACCACTGATCCCTAACAGCCAAACCAAATAGGGATGGCAATGGCTAGGGTAGGATAGGGTATTGATAGTATCCAACCCATACCCTAATTTTTTTAGTTGGATCCATACCCTATCCACGACCCTATGGATATCTTTTAGAAAGACCCGAACCCAGACCCTAGGGTCTAATCAAAGATACATGCCCTATCCATAGACCCGCTACTTTATACCATATTTTTTTAAAATTTTAATATGATCCATATAAAAAGTAAGAAAAAAATAAAGTTTATATAATAAAAAATAGTATCAAACTAAATTTAAATAAAATAGTAGCATTTCAACCAACTAAATAAATATGGTTCACAAGTTATCAATAAATTTATAAGTACTAAATATAAAGTTCGAAAACAAAATAATTTCTTGCTGATTTTCCATGTGACTTTTGAATAAGTCTTTGTGATTATCTTCTTACTCTCTTCTTGCTCATGTAATTTAATTCTTCTCGATTTCTTCTGCATCTGAATATAAAATTTAATTACTTAATTAGTTATTTAAAATTTGATATTTTAATATAAAAAAATTATTATTATTGATGTGATCTCGGCATGAGAAACACAATTATACGGATCTATTGTTTCTTAGGATGGAGTAAACTTCAAACTCACGAACTGAACCAGCAAGAACCTCGGCAAAAGAGCCTCAACCCGAGCCAAGAGCAATCTGAGAACCTTAGTCCAAGGTCGAATCACACCACAAACAAGGATGGAAGACTTGTTTGATAAGTGAAAATAAAGTTCAAGCTAAACGACACACAAGATTAGGCAAGAACGAGAAGAGTTATCAAAACTCACTAAGTCAAAGACTTATAATATTCAGAATGAATTCATATATTGGGGTCCACGTTTTATTATGCTAAGATGCCTTTATATAGGCTTCAAAGTCTTCAAACATTCCTAAACAATCTAACTCCTAAAAAGGAGCTTGCAATCTGACCAAATTATACTTATTCCTAAATAGGTGAATTCTGGTCAGATTGTAATCTACTAAACAAGAAGTAATCTAAATAGATAATATCTAATAGAATAACTAATATTGCACGTCCTAAACAAGCCATAGGTTGTTGGGATATAATTTTCTAATCAAAATAATTGGCTTTACTAAATAGGCTAAGTAGAATCTGAATGAATCCATGCTTCCAAAATAGGTTGATGCACGTCCAAATTTGGTTGATGTACGTCCAAATAGGTTGATGCACGTCCATAATAGGTTGACACATGTCCATGCATGTTTCCAGAATAATATGTGCTTGCTAAGCTTCCAAAATAGCTTCAAACTCTCCAAAACAAAATCTGCAAGCAAATAACTTCCTAAATAGCTTTAAGAACGTGCATGGGGCTTCCCTTGGACTTTTTGGACGTCCTTGCTCTTGCATAAATTGAATTGAAACTTCTTGGCCCATCAGATTCATATCGTGGCCCATCAGATTCATATCAATTATATATACTTGAAACTGCACTGTCGACATCATCAATAACTGAAGCATATTCTACACTATTTGCACATTCTACTGAATCTGTAGAGTAAAATAAGATATTAAACTTAAGCACATTATTTTAAATCACAAACTTGATAAAATATATCATTATCGTATTACCTTCTTTCATGGTCTCACGCAACCAATTTTGCAAATACATTAAAGCTTCCAAAGTCTCGGATGCAAATAATTACGATGAGCGCTTACCACCCTACCTCCTGTAGTAAAAGCAAACTCCGAGACAACACTAGATAAAGGAATACATAGCACATCTCGAGCAATAATTTATAATGTGGAGTACTTGAGCCCATTATTTTGCCACCAACTTAATATGTCAAAGTTCTTCGCTCTAGGTAAAACAAATTCTTCTAAGTAACGATCTAATTCAGATTTGCTCACTGGACTCTTTAGTTTCTTCTTGCTCATCACGAGATAGTCATATTCAGGTTTGTCTAATTAGGTGCTTGAATTTTTTAGTTGACGTATATATGTATTATAATTATTTGGGTAAATTACATCTGGCCCCCTCGGGTTTAGTCTATTTAACGCTCACACCCCTGCTATTCGCAAATCAATTGAAAAACCCCCTTAGTTTGGCAAAATTGTATAATTCAACCCCTCATGCCAGAATCGGAAATTTTCTTCGGCGAGGAGCCACAGGAAATGAAAAAAATACCCTTATACTAAAAATAAAACAAAAATAATCTTCTTCCCTCCTCTTCCTCTCCTTCCTCCTATCTACAAATCTCTCCATCTCTCAACCAACAAACCCACGTCAGAAACCAGAAAAGGCAACCAACCCAGAAAACGCATCCACGTCGTTCCATTGGCACTTCGTCTCCACATGATCCCCAAACCATCTCTAAATGATAAACCACCACCTCCTAGGTAAATCCCATGGGTAATAAATCACCTCTTGGATTTCCTTAAAAAAATTACAGATTCCAACTGGCCTTGAGCTGCTTCCTATTAACCCTCCCATACGGCCTACCGAGATCCTTCCTCGTCTTGTCATCGATGTACACAACCGCCCCGGACCAAGTGGTATCGAGACAATCAAGCAAATCCATAGCCTCGAACTCGTCCACCCAAACCCCATAGTTGTTTGGCCAGATCAGCTTGGGCGATGGATCGATGGAGCAAACAGAGAGTCCAGCCTCGGAGACTAGCTGCGCGACTGCGAGGCTGGCAGGGCTACCTCCGACAATAGCGAGGTCCACCATTAGCCCCTTGGAAGGGTTGTACAAGGGCAGATCAAAAAAATTACAGATTCCAGTTGGCACTTCGACGAGCCCTAAGCTGAAGCCCAACCACCGTCGTCAAAGGAGGAGATTATAGTCAAAAGATCCACCACCGACCAGGGACAGGGGAGGAGTTCTCATTCGAGGAAGGGGAGTCAGGCTAAGAGAGGGAGAAGATGCATTAGTTCTTTGCGAAGAGGCAGCTCATTACTTATCGTTTCGTGCTTTTTTGTGTAATTGATATGAACTCCAAGATAGTTTCTTTTGCTTGTTAATATACTGGGAAGGTTTTTAAATGTTTCGTTTGGTGTTGTTTTGGATTGAGAAGGTGGAGTTGACGATGTGTTGTTTTTTGCTTTTTGGTTGGAATTACGATTCGGTTGTGGTCAAAATCCTGTTTCAAAGTTTTCTCTTGGTTCATTTGGAATCTAAGAAGTAGTAGCACACACGACTAATACCCAGTTACTAATGCAAAGAAACTGAATTTATTGTCAACTGGGTTTATAGAATGGTTGTTCTTGTTTCTTCAACTTGGTTCCTAAGTGTTGAAATTTTTTTTCCAGAATTAGGGTTCATCCAATTTGGGGATTTCCACAATTAGGTCTGGGTTTTTGATCCGGGTTGGCTTAGGATGAAGATTATAAAGACATGGGTCGAGGAGGAGAAAATAGAAGGAAGAGGAGGAGGAGAAAGAGGAAGGAGGAGAAAGAGGAAGGAGGAAGGAAGGAGAGGAACATGAATTTTTTTTATTTTAAGTGAAAGGGGGGTATTTTTGTCATTTTCCGTGGCTCCTCGCCGGAGAAAATTTCCGATTTCGGCATGAAGGGTTGAATTATACAATTTCGCCAAACTAAGGGGGTTTTTAATCGATTTGCGAATAGCAGGGGTGTGAATGTTAAATAGACTAAACCCGAGGGGGCCAGATGTAATTTACCCTAATTATTTTCATAATAAACTAACTAGGGTCTAAGTAGGATCTAACTAATGGATATATGGGTAGGGTCTAACAAATGGGTCTATGGGCAGGGTCTGGGTTTGGATTTAAATCGATCCATTCTAGACCCACACCCTATTAAAATCCACATAAATAAATCCATACCCTATCCATGACCCATGGATCCTAAGACACATTGGATAGGGTAAGGGTCTGATCCACAGGGTCTGGATCTTTTTGCCATCCCTAAAACCAAACACCCACTTAATAATAGTTTTTGTACCTCCGAAGAGTTTTTGCTTAACACCCGATTCTTGGAAGAAACTTTCAAATTTTGAATTTTTTTATAAAGGATTAATTCTCCCGACAATTACTGGATAGAATCTTCAAAAAATATGTTTTTTCGAGGTAAGTACGAAATCGCGCCAAAACCGAATTTTTTGTTGCACAAAAATGTGTCACTATGCATAGCTTCGCACATAGACATTTTTTAATTTGCACGAATAATTGCTACCTTACACAGTTTTGTGGAAAAGTTGTCACCTCCTTAAGCTGTAGGCTTGTTAGCTACTTAGCTTCAAGCAAGATGCCAGCATTTTGGCTTGGAATTTTTTTTTTTTGAAATAAATTGTGGGAGAAATTATTTCCACAATTTCGGTTCTTGGAAGGGTTTTGGGGACTCGAACTTCCCACCTCATACTTAAGGCCTGACCCCTTATCCGCCATATCACACATGTGGAAATATGCAAAATAGTACGTTTTATTACAATATGTCACCTATATATGTGTGATTCTTTATTCTAATTTATTCCGAGTATATTTAACCAAAATGAATAAGGACAAATTTTTTATGTCTTATTGAAAGGGAAAAGACCAAATATTAAAATAGATTATAATATACGGTCCAAATTAAACTATACATGGTCCAAATTTGTGATGCCCTCAACTTTTAACTATTTTTTTTGCAATGTTATGAGGTTGATTTTGGAAAAATTAGGCTTAGGAAAAAAAGAGAAATGATTTTGCAATCTTTTGGGTGGACTTAAGGCTCAACACATACACCCATTTAGATTAGAAAAAAAAAAGAGAAATGACTAGAAGAAAGGAAAGAAAAAACACGAAGAAGAAGAGGAAGAAAGGGGGAAATGTTTCAATAACTTAAAATCATAGATAAGCAGTTTTATAGGATTTTGCTTTACTTAGTAAAAATTATATTGAACCTTGAAGAAACTTTTATGTGAACATCTAAACCGTAAGAATTGCATGGAAGTTAATTGATAAGTATTTGAAGTTAATAACCTTTTTTTATACTCCCCACTATTTCGAGGAGTAATTAGTAAATTGTCACTATTTATCCTTAACCAGTTTAGGAAAACTACGATTACAAAAAGACTTACGAAATTCTTCTCTCTGTGAAGGAGAAGAGACCAGCCAGACGGAAGGGGACCAAGGAAGAATGGGCAGAAGAGGAACAACTATACTAGAGCTTAGGGTAAGATTCTGTCCCTTCGTCTTCTTACTCAGAATTGTACACATCAGAAAGGACTTACGAATATTATTTCTAGGTTAGAAAGACGACCTTGTTAATTTGGAAAATTTAGAGGATCAAGGTAGGGATTTCAAATTCGTAATGTAGGTCTCGCCCCTTTAGTTATTTGACTTAGATTGTGAATTCCTCAATAGAGATTAACTTGATTTTGTTTAGGCCATCATAAATAAAAGAGGGAATGAACGAGTCTAGAATGTGGAATTAAGAATTATTTGGAGGAAAGTAAATTATGTTCTTATTACATGATTGATATATTGCTCTATGTTGTGAATTTCATATTTTAGATTGTAATTGTGGAATTACTGAGTCGTGTTGTTAATTTTTGAAATTGCTGATTTGTATGGTTGATGTTGAATTTCTGATTTTGGATTGTTGGAAGTGGATTGAGATTATTGATTGCTAATTCAAAATAGTTGGGATTGAATTCAGATTGTTGATTATAGATTCAGAATTATGATTGACATGAGTGATAACATGCGGGATGGTCCCATACCATGTGGGCCCTGTAGTTTACACATATCGTATAAAGGGCTACCAGATAACTTAAGGTATGTGTGATAAAATAGACATGAAGTGTGTGGACTTTCTAGACTCGTGGAGGGGATATATTTCTGTCTAGTGGGCCTGCCTAGTAGGAATAGTTTGGATATTTATCTGTGCCCCACGAGGATCCCGATAAGATAAGTATGGATTTCGAAGCTCCATAATTATGATTGTTGTTGTGTAATATTAGGAATGCTATGTTGTATTGTTGTGGTTGGTTGTTGGTTGATTTAGGAGTGCTGTAGAGTTCCTTACTAAGTTTATGACTCACCACAATTATTTTCTTATGTGTTTATAGATGCTGGGGTGTCTAGACGAGAGTAGAGGTCGTGATTAATAAGAGCTACATGCATGTATCATCCAAAAACTTTTTTTTATTAGAACTCAGATTTTAAATTGAGTGTTTTTGTTTTGTAATAAAGGCAGATTTCAAACTGGTTGTTTTCATTTCGTAATAAAGGCAATTATCATACCTATTTCCGGGTCGTGACTTTTTTTGGTATTGGAGCGACCTCGATTTGTACAATGTGATTCGAGGATCGAATACACCTATAAGTGAGGGATTCTAGTATTGTGTGTATCTGGCATGACGAGGATATCACGTATTTAAGGAGGGATGAATTGGATATCCCATATATATACTATGTAAAAGACTTAAGTGATTTGATTGTTACTATCCATACCAACAAGGTACACCTTATTTTTGGGCACATATCCTAAAAAAATTTCAAGATTAAATGTGTTTGGCTGAAAGAAAGATCATGATGGGTGACCTCCTCGGATATTTCGTATGGTGCATGCAGGTGAGGACAAAACATGCTGAAAAGATTCGTGTTAGTAGAATAGAGCCAGTCGGTCAAATCATTACATGAATAATCTTTTATGGACCTAGATGAAAAAGGATAAGGTAGGTTGAAGGTAGGATTAGAATATACATAAAAATAGAAGAAGAATCGAGCATTGAGAATATTATTTTGTGTATTTTAGCATAGTGTAGGGGCGGCCCTATAGTAATCCAAAATTTAGGATTTATAGAATAATTTTTTTCATGTTTCCTAAGGAATATTTACGTGCTAATGAAATTGATAATGATAGTGACTTCTGCTCCTTTGATTAGTTAACTAAAATTTTGAATTCGAGTGTCAAGAGATGTAAAGCAAAACACGAAAATTCTCTTTAAATGGTTTGAATAACCATTATCTTGTAAGGAGATATTCTTTGTAACAAGTATTTTAGCTAACTAGACATGATTATATGTTTGATTTAGTATACTTGTAGAGATCTTTGCTTACATGGTCTTTGGCATTATTTTGGATTATTTGTCAAATTTGTGATGTGGGGCTGTTTGATATGAATTTGTATATATGTCTAATATATCTTAGTCAATGTGTATGTTTGGTGGGTCATTTGTGAGATGACGGATGATAAGATTTACCTATGACCAACCGAGGATCTTGGTAGATGCGCACATGTACTGAGAATACAATAGATTATGATATATCATCTTTAGCCAATATGACTTGTTTTTGAAGGCGCCTTTAAGATATGATCTCCTCATGTCAGTGTGAGAGTGCTATTATCTAGGCCTATCTGAAGTTCATCCAACATGTGTTATGTGTTTATGAACGTCTATCTGAAATTTGATTATATTGATATGTGATACTTTGATGACTTTATTTATGAAATAGTACAAAAAAATAACATGCCTATGTTACAAACTTTAATACAATAGATGTGTTTGTGAACATCTATCTGAAATTCCTTACTAAGTATTCCAAAATACTTAGCCCCTACTAATTCACATGTGAATAGATTTGAATGGTGGTTGGCATTTAGAAAAAGTTTTTGTCTCTTCATCCAACTTTAGCCAATTGTTTTTAATTTTGAACTTGGAGATCTCTAGATGATTTTTTTTTAATTTAGGTTGCTTCACTATACATATTTGTGGATCTTTGGCATATGATCTTAGAATAATGCTTATATGTAATATATATGTAAATTATGTTTATGTTTTACAGAAGATGAAAATGATATATTATGTTTGAGGCTAGGTTATGATATATTATAATAAGTTTGACATAATTTAGTGATAGTCATTGATCTCAAATTTGGATCATGACAAAATAGCAAGGTAAGCTGTTAGCGGAGCTCAGGATCGTTAGAGTCAGTGGTGGGCGACTTTGGTTATAGGTCTTTTAAGCTGGGTATTGCTTAGTTGTTCTTTTATCGATGCCAACGATCGTAACTTCGAAAAAGAAGATCTTACTTTTGAAACTAATATTTGCAGTAATTTTTCGGATGAGGTATTACACGATTATGATAGCATGAGTTTGGAACATAGGTATCTTACTTTACCGGTTGTACTTTGGCTTATTTTTATTTTATATAGAGTTTGACAAATGTTAATAGGAAACTAATTTGCCAATAATAAAATTTATAAAATTTATTTATGTTTTTGTCACGATTAAAATATTATTCATTTGTAATATAGATTTGTTCATCTAATAAATCTAAATAACAAAACCAACAATAAATAAATATTAATATAACCATCTGAAACATATTAAAAAACCCCAATCCTTCCTCTTCACTCTCCCCCTCCCCAAAAAAAAATCTGAACCCCCAACCCTCCCGCAGCCGCCGCTTCTTCCACTCCACCAGCAGTCAGGTGGTCAAACATCCGAAATTCAACCTCCAACAATAACATGGCGGCAAACACGGCGACGGCGACGGCAGAGGAGGGACCCGTGTTGAGTGTAATTAGCAAGCGGCTGCGTGCCCTAAAGAAGAAGCTGAACCGAATCTCCTTAATGGAGGAGGCCATAGCCCAAGGGAAACCCATCAACAAGGAGCAGGAAGAAGTCCTCAAGTCGAAACCCTCCCTCGTGGCCTCCATCGACGAGCTCGAGAAGCTCCGCGCCCCTCTCGCCTCCGCCCTTGCCGAGGAGCTCTCAACCCTCTCCGCTCCCCGAACTTCCGAAGAGGGAGGATCCTCTGCCCTCGAGGACCTGCTCACGGTGATCTACTTCGGGTCGCTCTTCGATGTGAAGCCTCAGGGGGAGTTCACGGCCACGATGCTGACCCGGACCCACGAGCGCGGGTGCTGTTTGACGTATGATGTGGTTACTGATGATAATGATGATCTGCTGGGGGAGAGGGACCTGGACCTTATCTCCGGGCTGAGTGGGCTGCTCATTTCCCGGCCCCCGGACTCCGGGCTGTCTCACAAGGAGGCTCTTAGGCGTTGCATCGACCACGCCAAGCTCTGGCTGGCTAAATCCCAGCAGCCCCTCGAGCCCATCTCCGATGTCTCATGTACGGTCAATCTTTTTTGGTTTACTGTTCGTGATTGCACTTGTGCGGATACTAAAGTTTTGATCTTTTGCTGTTTTGGCAGATTCGGGGTTGCGAGAGAAGCTGGATAAGATAATGGCTTCGGATTATTTCACGACTACGCCGGAGATGAAGGGGCCTGTTGAGATTGCTGGGAACTATGTGCCTTTCCAGGTGCCAGAAGTGCCCGTGCAGGTGGAGGGGTCTGCTGCTTCTGGAGAGGTAATGCATTGCTCTTCTCTGTTTTGTGTGTTGGTGGATTGGGGTAGCGTAATACTGTCACTGGTTTCGTTTCTCAGTTGCAAAGTGGGACCGATTTGTTGATGTATGGATAGTTTTGATTTTAGCTTCCTTGTTCTGCCATTCCCGTAGATGAATAGATCTTAACAAGGAAGGTGGTTATCTTGTGCACTTCTTTAATTGTGCTTCTAGTAATCTGAAGCCACTCAGTATTGCCGCCTCATGTTTGGACATTGAATCAAATTTCAGTCTCTTTTCCAGTAGCTGTAGCCTGTAGGATAGATAAAAATTTGCACTTTTTTTTTATCTCGCTAATTCCATAGTTTGTTTGATGCCCACGAAAGTTGCAGTGGAAGCAGTTTGTGACTACCATTGAACTGATTCACGTAGTAAAGCCAAGATATAAAAACAATTTCTTTAAGATGAGGAAGTGCAGGCTTTTCGTCCCATGTTAAAAAATATATATTGGGTTTGCTGTTACTATCTGCTTATTTCAGCTCTGAAGTTTATGTGCAATGCGTGCTTATTGTCGAGGCCATCATGCCTCTTTATTTTTTTCACTCTGGTAGGTGTTGTATTGTTCTTGCGATGATTCCAAGGTACTTGGACCCATAGCTTTCCATTTGGTTGAAGTATCTTCTCTTCTTCTGTCTTCGTATCACTTGAGCACACTTTTTTAGCTGTGTTTTATCTGCTCTACAGTCTCTAGCTAATGTAACAAAAATGGTTATAAGCTATCGTATCAAAGTCATGTGGCTACAATTTAACTGTCAATTTTCTTCTCCTGTGACATTCATATGGATATAAACATCGGAAGTGAATTTATGGCCATTTCATGATATTTAAAATTTGGTTCAAACTTCAAAAGCTATCTACATGTGTCATGGATGCAATTTAACTGGGTTCTTTTAGCGAAAAGGAACTGGTTTGGTGTCGTGTTATTTTAGCATATGAAGATGTTGGGTGCAAAATTTTAGCCACCGGTAATTTTATGTTCCATTGTGGGGTTGCCAACTAGTTTGAAGTGCTTGCAAATTGTCGTTAGGAAGTTCATAAATAACTCTTGATTTTATTTCAGGGGGAAGATGCAACTGAAGATTTCCAAGGTCACGAAGCCGCAGATAGTCAATCTATTCCCTCCGAAGAACTTCAGAAGGTACCTGCCAGCTTATCTATCACACCTTTGTTAACTATTCCATCATTGGATCTAATGTGGTTGGATGTACTATTGCAGGGCGAAGCGGAGATTGAGAATCATGTCGAGGTGGTCTCAGGTGACACAGAGTCTGCTAAACAGCCAGTAGAAGTGGATCAGTATCAAAGAGAGGTTGATAGCGATGAGCAGAACAACAACTCTCGAAGGAACTACCAGAACAACAGAGGTGGTCGTGGTGGGAGGGGTGGAGGCAGAGGTTATCCAAATGGTCGAGGTGGTCGGAATGGTGGCAGGGGAGGTGCTGGTGGTGGATACCAGAATGGTCGCGGACAGTACTATGACCAACCTGGAAACTACTATCCTAGGAACTATTACAACAACAGGGGAAGAGGTGACAGGGGAGGTGGACACCCTTATAACAACCGCGGCCCAGTTCAAGGTGGTCATTCCCCAGCCGATGTTGGCGTTACATCTTGATGCTAATACTCGTCGGGCTCTCGTTAGGGTGTCATATTAGTCGGTCCTTTTGCGGGTGGTGGTTAAACATTCCTCGTTTTGTTTTGCTATGGAACCTTTTGTGAATGTGGGTTTCTGCTTATGAATGGACGCCATCATGGCAGTCACCCTTTCTCGGTTGTTCTATAAAGTTTCAACTATGTTCGATGAAGCATTTCATTGAAATCTTAAGCTACCAAAAGAAGGGTTTTCATGTGGGTCATCTTGATATCGAGAGTGCTCGAATCTGGATTAGTTATTATTCATAAATGTTGAGTTGGATTTATTATCGCTACCTAATTAATAAATCCAACTGAAGAGTTGGATTTATTAATTAGGTAGCGATAATAATCAGACATCAGGAATCATTTTGTGATAATATTTGGTTGGGTTACATAGTGGTCCAGTAATGGCAAAGCATCCAGCCAAGCTCCTCTCACACGTTTGGTAAAGTGATACGGAAACAAAAAGAACGGCTGAGGTTCAGATGAGCCGCAACTGGTTGTTTAGTGATTTGACTTTGTTTGTCTCAGTTTACCAAGCTAGAGAGAGACACGGTTCTCTTGCCAGGTACTTACGTTATTTGTTTCAGGAAACTATCAAATATCACAGTTATTAAGCCAGCTAAGCATTCCAAAACGTGAGAACTGTTGAGGATGGAAATCAACAGATTTAATAAGAAGCTTGGTCTTCTCAGAAAATCTCTTATCAAGCGAGCCCGCAAGGTGTATGGGACTTAGTTGCAAGATTATCTTAGAAAATGTTCATGGATTAATTTTAAGATAATCCCTATTTAACCAGTGTTGTTTCTTAGATAGATTGTTATATTTTGCATATGTAGGTCAAAGGTGCTTCAAACACGTAAAATAATAAGTTTAATTAATTATGATTTCTAAATTATGTCTGAACAAATAAAATTTTACTTGTTAAAAAAACTCTCGAGGGCAGGTGATCTCTTGTAGATGAAAAGACAAAAAGTGTTAAAAGATGATGTCCACAAGCAGGAAAGTCAGCAGAAACAATGGAGGCCAGATCACAGAATCATATGTTAGACAATTCTGGTTCTATTGTGTAACAATGAGTATACAGCTGGGGGAATCTGCCCAAGATTCATTAGCTTTTTTTAATCAAATTTTGTTTCATTTTGACATGATTTACTCAATAGTAAAAAATTCACTTTCTTTGTGACTATCGAACATGATTCTATTCTCATTTCTAAATTTTATTTAGCTCTTATTCCTAGTGGAAACTCTGTATATCATAGAATCAAATTGGCAACTCTCAGTGGCAAAAACAAAAGGGAGAAAATACATCTTCTGGAAAGTGCAATAAGTCGTCGACATTCAAGTGAATAAATGATTGTAGCTGTCACGTTGGAATATTGGATTCTAACAAGGACGCAAGTGATGTAATAGAGGCCGTGTGAAGCCAGTTTATGATTCTGGTACCAACTTAAAAAAAAAAAAAAGATGCTGAGAACCTCAAACACAACTTCTCAGTACTATAATGTAACATATGATCAAAATTTAAACCGCACAAGAGAATATCACTTAAAAACGAATGAATTGCTGAGCGAAGCGAAAGAAGCGCATCAATTCGTTGACTTAAATTTTTTTATGTAAAATAAATATTAAAGTAAGACTTTGAATTGAGAATATATAGATTTTTAAACCGCAGAGGAGAATATCACTTAAAAACGAATGAGTTGTTGAGCGAAGCAAAAAAAGCGCATCAATTCTGACTTAAATTTTTTTATGTAAAATAAATATTAAAGTAAGACTTTGAATTGAGAATATATAATTTTTTTATACAATATGAGAGCTGATTTGTTCTGTAAGAGAGTGGAGAATATATGCCTAATTATGCATGTAATTGGTGATTAATGACGATTGCCATTGCCTCGCAAATTCATCTACCACCAATGGCAGGACACAGATTTGAGATGAGCCCTCTTCAAATCAACTTGGTGGAGTAGGGCGTGGATTCCGTCCTGGACGCGGAAAAAGTCCAGGACCGTCCTGGACTGGTTTCGCCAATACATTCAACTGGTTTTGGCGAAACCAGTTAAAAATATTTGGCGAAATCAGTTGAATGTATTGGCAAAACCAGTTGAACATATTGACAAAATCAGTCGAATGTATAGGCAAAACCAGTTAAAAATATTTCACGAAACCACTTGAACATATTATTAAAACCACTTGAACATACTTGAAAAAACCACTTGAACATACTACAAACTAGTTGAACATACTGTCAAAACCACTTGAACATATTGACAAAACTACTTGAACATACTTGACAAATCTAGTTGAACATATTTGACGAAACCACTTAAACATACAGGCAAAACCACTTGAACATGCTTGGCAAAACCAGTTGAACATATTTGACGAAACCACTTGTCGAGTATGTTCGAGTGGTTTCGACAGTATGTTCAACTGGTTTTATCAATATGTTTAACTGGTTTTGCCAATACATTCAACTGGTTTCGTCCAATATTTTTAACTGGTTTCGCCAATACATTCAACTGGTTTCGCCAAAACCAGTTGAATGTATTGGCGAAACCAGTCCAGGACGGTCCTGGCCAGTTGAATGTATTGGCAAAACCAGTCCAGGACGGTCCTGGAAATGACTTCCAGGACCGAATCCAGTCCCGGTGGAGTAGGATTTGGTGCCTCGTAATCTTTCCTTTTCTTTTGCTAAAAATACAAAATGATTAATTAGATATGCGAATTAACTTTATTAGAAACTGAACAAACATGTTCAAAATCTTTTATATTATTCCGACGGTCCCAAATGACAAAACAATCACATCAAAAGAATCATATTCCGTGAAAACAATTTTCAAATTTCCCACCATCTTCAACTTATATAAGGTCTCTCCGCCCATGAACTCCACCCACACCAAAGCGAATTACATTAATCCTCTACATACAAGCCCAGACTGATAGCCATGGAATTCCGGTACCCTGCAGGACTTCTGCAAAGAGCAGCAGCAACCATGAGGCCACCACCTTCATCATTTGACGGTGACAAGTACAATCAAGCTTCATATACGAGGCCAAGTTTCGACTGCTACAATCAAGTTTCGCACCTGAAGCCATCCGGGGTCTTGGAGATTCACTCACTAGACCAGTGGAAAGCCGTCTTCGATGCATCTATGGAGAGTGGCAAGCTGGTGACGACTCGCTCTTCCTTATCTTGCTTCTGTATCATGCTTAAAACTTGATCAATATGCTATAGTTGTTGTACCTGTCCTTACGTCGTTACCCTTCTCTCTTGCAGATGGTGATTGAATTCACTGCAATGTGGTGTGGACCCTGCAAGAAAATGGAACCAATGGTGCAAGAATTCGCTGCTCAATACATAGACGTCGAGTTTGTCAAGATCGATACTGACAAGCTGAACGTAATGACCACTTGTTTCTCGATCTCTGTTTGTCCAATTATTCTCTTGGAATTGGTAACTTGTGGAACTCTCAAAACTAAAAACTTTCATGCATGGTTGCAGACGGTGGCCATCGAATTTGAGGTATGCACTATGCCGTGCTTTGTTTTCCTGAAGAAAGGGATGGCAGTGGACAAGGTGGAAGGGGTTAAACCACCTGAACTTCAGAGCAAGATCGAAACACACAGAGCATCTTCCATATGGTACTAGTTCATACTCGAGACGGAGTTTAGTTTCGTCTGGTCGAGATCGATTGCTCTAGATTGTACCGAGCGAGAACAATAAGCAGATGTCATGGATCACCAGCTCCGAGATTGCTTCATGTATACGGAAAATTTTCAGCAGATATAATATGTTATGTTGAATTTTCTGCTTTTATGAAATTTTAATCATATAAATAACAAGTCACATCGGGAGTTCAGTCCTTAGCATATAGTCATCAATCATAAGAAAGAGAATAAACAGAGTGGCCATTCATCGTAAAGATACTTTGGAATGGGACTGTGGTCGGTCGGTCTTCATTACAGCGTGGTGGAACAACAAGCTCTATGCACTTTACCTACTTTGTTATAATGCATGTGGACCTGGGCTTAATCTTCAACTTCAAGCATATGACGTGGGGAAGAACTTTATACTGGACCCGATCTAAATGTAAGACTAGTTTGAACTTTGAACTCGACTTCAATCCCCAAATCTCTACCCTGTCTTTTACCACTTGGAACTCGTCGTGGTTGTCGAAACACATGATAAAAGATAAAACACAAATAATTGCAATCAATCAGTTAGACTACCCACCTACTTGCAATTTGCTGCAACCAATAATTCAGCGCTGGGCCACATTCACGCAACATAATGAAGTGTATTAATCATCTCATCCAACGAACGACACCCGACGCCATGGACGACGACTCATGAGAGAGCCTTGCAATACTCCAAGAGCAGAGAAGGTTCACCGAACATGTGAACAAATGTACAAGTGATCGTATACATAAATCCATCTCCAGAGCTATTAAGCACAAAAGTTTTTATTCCCATCCTATAGCAAATAGATTGCAATTAGATCAAGTGATTAAACTGTATACAGCTTCAGGCTAGGGGTTGTCTCCATGGCGGCCCGGACAACAGCAGCTAAATTATATCAGAGAAAACATCCAAAATTTGATCCTACCAATGCACATATTCATCTTCCATATGCTATATAAACAGAGCAAAAGGAACAGAACAATAAAACAACTATTTACATCTTCGTCGACTTACATTGCACGAACTGACTTCAATCTCGTCCACCCCTCTCTGTCCTGGCAACGCTCGGTTCGAGTACCCTCTTTAGATCAGACTTCTGCCCCTCCGAGAGCCTAGAGGGGAACACAACCTCGAACCGGATCCTCAGCTTCCCCTTCAGCTTAGGATCCTTGGAAACCGGCATCCCTTCATTGTCAACCATTACCTCGTGTCCCGGCCTGATGACGTCCGACACCTTGATCGTCAAGGTCCTCCCGTCCAGTGTGGTCAACTCAACAGTCTTCCCGGTGAGCGCCTCTAGTAGCGAGACCTTCTCGATGACCACGAGATGGTTGCCTTCCCGCTTGAATACGGGGTGAGGCTTCTCGTCGACAACGAATATAAGGTCTGCCGGAGCGGTACCGGGCTCCGCATTGCCTTTCTCCGGGAACGTGATCTTCGTCCCCTTCTTCCACCCCGGCTTTATGTCTATCTTCAGTATCTCCTCAACCGTCTTCGGCCTCCTATAATTAATAAAAAGTTAAAAACAAAGAAACTGTTAAAAAATTGGTTGAAAACAGTTATATTGAAAATTAATTTTATAATTATGTAGACAAAATCACAAGATCGCGATCGATTTCGAGATTAGAAATAATAAACACAAACTATCGCTATCTCTGTATCATTATAAAAATAGGAAATTCTCGATTATTATTTTTAAATTTTAATGGATGAGTTTAAGAATAATGACAAAATAGATTGCTTGATTAAAAAAAAATACACATGCAGCTTCTTAGATCAGGCAGTTAATCAGGAAAAAAATCCACAAAAAAAAGTTGATCAGCAAAAAAAGAAAGAAACGGTTATAAAATATTGGCTAAAAACAGAAATATTGACTAATCTCCCAAAACGGAAGTTTTAAGAGATAAATTTTCAATTATGTGATAAATCACGAGATCACGATCGATTTAGAGATAAAATAAATTACCCGAATTCATCGGGGACAGAACGGGAAATACGCATCTTGCGACGCGCGCCCTTGTACAGCTCCTCCAAGCTACACACCAGCTTGCTCTCGATCGGCGGCGGCGGAGGCTGCCGGTGGTTTCCGCTACCTTCGCGGCTCGGCGTCGTCGTCTTCCTCGCCGTCTCCGGATTCCCGGACGACGCCGGGCCAAAGAACTCCTCGAAGATCTCCTCGGCGTCGCGGAAGGGCTCATTGCCGGCCTTCCTGCTCCGGAAGGGAGACGACCGGTCGTCGAAGGACCTAAGGCCCTCCTCGCCTTGGAGATCGTAGATCTGGCGCTTGCGGGGATCGGAGAGGACGTCGTAGGCCTCGGAGATTTCCTTGAACTTGGCCTCGGCCTCGAGGAGCTTGTTCCCGTCGGCGTCGGCGATATTCTTGTCCGGGTGCCACTTCATCGCCAGCTTCTTGTACGCCTTCCTTAGCTCCTCGTCGGTCGCCGTCCGGTGAACCTTTAACACGTTGTAGAAGTCCACTCCCATTCTCTTCTCCTCGAGAAGTAACCGTTTCTCTCTCTCTCGTTTAGATAGAGTGTGAGAGAGTGTGCTTTTCTTCTTCCTTTTGTTTTTTCCGTTTTCTTTTCCGCTACTTGGTCGATATTTTAACGCGTCAAACTAAAGAGGAAAACGGATTTTTCTTTTTCCTGTTTTGAAATTAATTGTTGAAAAACTTGTTTATTTAAAGTAAATATTTTTAAGAGAATATGAAGGACCAGTTTAGCGGTTGACTTAAATCGTGAAATTTTGTTGGTGAAGATACGGTAGTTGCGTTAGTCTCTTTTGGGCATTGAAAATTATGATAAAACATAAAATTTTCACTTATTTAATTTATTTAAATATTGTCCAATTGTAGAAGTACATTATTGGCATGAGACAAATAGTAGAACACAATTAAGATCCTACATTTACTTAACTGCATGATATATTGAAAACTTATTGTTCACCAGAGTTATAATATAAATTCACTTTCTATATTAATTTTAAATGTAGAATTACATATGGAATTTTCAAATTTCTAACTTTGGACTTTCTAAATATTTAGAACTTTGGAATTAATTCTAAATATTTATAACAATTTGTGCTGTTATGATACCACAATTTTTATATTGATTTCAATTGAATTTTTTTTTATCGATTATAATATTGTAAATATCTTGCCGTTTGTTATGTTGCCTGAAAGAGGATATTTTATTCTCTTTCTTGGAACTAGGACGATTAAAAATATCTTATCAAAGTGAAAAGGAGTACAATGTCTTATAAAAAGACTCGATTTTTTTTGCTCCAAGTCTCAGCAGTCTACTAGAATATACAGTGCATTCCAAATTATCGTTACTTATAACATCATGAAATTACTTCAAAATTTTGTTGTCCCGAACTTACAATTATACATTATGCATCAATTTAATACGAAAAATACGTAATTGTATCAAGCTAGCATCACCAAGCCATGCAGAGAAATGGCGACGAGTCAGAAAATTAATTGCCTATTAGTTGACTGTTGACTAGCCTTTGGTTCAGTGGAAATAAAAATAGTAATTAAAGGTACTCTAATCCTAAAAAATGTCATCGTTCTTAGTGAAGATCGCATCGACGATCATGTTTTACAAGTTGATCGATGAAAAAAAAATCTTTGTTTGTGGGATTTAAAAAAAAATGAATTTGTAGTCAGCTAATTTAGCTGGACCTCAAAGTATATTTTGATGACGATGGAAGTTCCACAATTTGGCACGTGTTAATTACGCGCAACGTGAGTGAGTTTCACTCAAAATATGTGCAATTTTTATAAAGTAAGTGTAACGTAAAGTAAATGTACTTTAACTTAACTTATTTAAAGCCTAAATGAACCCACTTATTTTTTTAATTATAGTACTCACTTGTATTGACAATATTAAAAAAAATTGTACTCTTTTGTTCGTATTAACACAAGCTCATCATAGTCTTAATTAGTTGCTACTAGGTAATTTCATATAACGTCAAGCCGGAATCGACTTACATATTTTTTTTATACCATAAACTGAATATACTTTATATAATCATTAGGAACCTTTCCTCCGCCCAAAAAATACTTCACAAATGACTTCACACATACTTCCCCACTGAACACGTCAAGTAAAGCTCGTACGCAATACGCATTTTTCAATCGGACAGCTTTCTTCTTTACAGACTAAGAAAACTACTTTTTTCCTCCAAAAAATTCCAGTCTCTTCTCGTAGGACGAATTTTTCTCTCCCGTAAAGATCTTAGAACCAAAATGATGCACAAAATCTATTGAACGGTTACGCAATAAAGCAAAGTATTTGTTTATGCGAATCAGAATATTGTTAATTTAAATTCGTATCGATTTAATATTTTAAAGATGACGGAGATGGTAATATTTTAGTGTATATGAGCTGTATTGACTCCAATGGAAGTAACGTGGGCTATAGACGCATTGACCACCGAAAGAAACATTGTGTATTATGCCATTGTTGGACTGATTGTGGAAAATGGTGTAATATTACTAATATATAGTAATCAAAATTTAAAAATATAAATTCGTTTCAATTGCTCTCGAGTTGTGAATAATATGAGATTGCCAAATGGATTATTGTACCGTTGGGAAAAGACCAGAGGAGCGCAATCTTAAATAAATATTGCGTGTCCCCAAGTGTGACGTTTTAACTCATTGGCTACACCATTTAAGGATATCTATATATCTTATAGCACATTATCATCGGTGGGTACTCATAATTGTACATTATTACAACACTTGATATCGGACTTCGTGGATCGTCCTCGACCACAATTCTTTTGATTAGCAATTGGACATTAATATTTCAAAATTTCGAACTCTTGGAAATTTTTTAGTTAAATTAAAAATGACTAATTGACTTAAGTTTTTTTTAAAGAAAATATTATTATCTATTAAAAGACAACGCCAAATATAATAAGAAGTGCATTACATCATTAGCGTCATTAGGGAATTCCTAAAAATATTAGACTATCTAAATTAAATATGCTACTAGATAAATTATATCTTTGTCGTATCCTATGATTATTCTTTTCTATTACCTTATACCAATACCAACAGTTGATATAAATATTTGCTGATTCTCTTAATAAAAGGCCAATACGTATTATTTGCAGTAACATCTATATTATTTCCTTTTATTTCGGGTCCCTTGGCATTATTGAGGGTAGTAGTTTCTTCTATGCAATTTAAGGGAGTATGGACTCCATTTAGAGGTATTTAATTGTAACTTGCCAATAGTTTCGCAATTTTTTGAGACAATTTATGATGGACTGATTATACATCATAATTTTTTGTCAACCTAATTTTTTTTTGAAATTTCGACAATTCAAATATTAGAGCGAAATTACTCGAAGAGCCGGCCATTCCTTTGGGCTTGTCACGATTTTCCTGAGTTCATGTGATGAGCCCAAAAGTTTTTGTGGGCTCCCGGCTCCCCAAGATGGGCTTCTTATGTATAAAACAAAGCACACTAGAAGTGTAGCGGCTTCACCCAAGGAATTGCAAATACAAAACAATATCTTGGTGTTCGAAATTCAAATTCGGCCACCTCAATCACTCCTAATCTCTATGAAGCTAATCCATGTGCAACAAGTGAGAAGAGATGTTGTTGGCCTTGACGATATTGTAAATTTTGTTCTGCATCACATGTATAACTCAGACACAGAAGACAATTTACCTCCTCACATTACAAAGAATAAACTCATGTAACTACAAAACTTATCATCCTTGAACTTATCAAAACAAGCGCAGGCACTCGGGGAAACTACACCTTCACGTCTAACATTTTTTTACACTGAAAATGTCTAACCTTTTTACAAGAACAAGCCATTGATTTTGAATCTAACAGCTTCGACGAATGATGCAAACCAAATCTAAGGCTATAACGGATTTCGGATGATATTTACATAGATCAAAGTCGCATCGATTTACTGATTCGAAACTCGGATGCTGCTGCTGCAGAAATGAATCTCTTCATAAACCGACATTCGAAAAGTCTCTGGCAACTGAAATGCAGACCAAGGAAGATGTAAGCATCACACGAAAAAAATGCGAACACGCAACAAGATTCGACCAAACAACTCGAGTTCAAAGACCAAACACGGACCTGTCGAGAAGGTCTGAACCACGACGTGCATGTCCGAATTATTGGGGGGAAGCTGCAACCGGAGCGGGTAGAGGTTGCCATTCAAAGGACTACGAGTACACACAACGATGTCGTCCATCCCCATCTCTTCCTTCAACCTCCGAGTCAGCTCCTCCACCCCATTCCCCTTGAACACCATCAAGAAACCTTCCCCTACGTCTTCGTCGTCAACCTTGCCGTTCTCGTCCGCCACGTGGTAGTATATCTTCCTCCCCTCTGATTTTGGCGGCGACCCCGCGTACGAATCACTCGACTGCACCACAGCCAAACACACAATCACGGTCAGCAGAAGTCAACTGCTAGCAAAACTTAAACATTCAAGACTTGATTTGTTTAGCCGAAAAATATTTTGCAGGTTCATCCGTACCATTGTCAAATAGTTTGGCAAAAACGGAAGACTTTTCTTCCCTAATGGAAAACAAATTCATGAAAGATGTTAAAAGACATGCAAAAAATATTCTCCGACGAAATAAACCGATAATAATCCAGGACTATGCATTTTTGGGTCAAATTTTTTCATTAAAGAATTATAATAAATTACCCTAATTTCCACCCCATCTATGTACTCGATTATTTGCCAACCTATTTTTAATGACAAGGTCGCTGTACAAAACTTCTTAGCAAAAACTTATGTAAAGTTTTCTACTCATTCGCCAGAAAAAAATTCTAGAAATGGTTGAATCCTATAAATGTAAGAATTGGTTACGAGAAAAAAATTGGTTCTGTATGTATATAAAAATTATATAAAAAATGGAAATTGCAATCGAAATCTAAACAAATATCTTATCAAATTCAGAGAAAAAAGAGTTGGCTTGATGACAATATACAAGTCAACCACTCAAACCCGCTGATTAGCCAACATGCTAGCAAACAAACAAACAAAACATCCTAAGATTATATTATAGTAACCTCTTGTCTCGAGTCCGACCAGTCCGGCAGCTGGGGGAGGACTGGCTTGGGCTGGCCCGCCGGAGAATAGGCCATCAGTATGTCAACGACGTCCACGTCCCAAAGGACCCACTCCTGGGTGGAGGTCCGATGAGGAATATCATGCGTCACGGAGTTTCTCCACGGCGGCAACCCACCGTTAGCCCTCAGGAAGTTCCCATATTTCGTCTTCAGCTTCACCCGGCCTCCCTCCCGAACTGGCTCCCACTCCACCGCCGAGCCCAGCCGCCCGGTCGGCGCAGTCTGGAGCACCCTACAACCGGTCATCCCGAGGAGGAAGGGCTGGTTGGAGGCAGTGAGGTATTTTCCGTAGCAGGACTTGAGGATGATCGTGGAGTTGGACCAAGGGACTGGCTCCACCGTCCACCTAGCGTTCTTGGAGGAGCCGCTTCGGCTCTGGGCGACGGTTTCCTCGTCGTCGACAGCGTAGAGGTACTTGTCGTGGTGGCTACGTAGACGCACCTCTTTGGCCTTATTGAAGAACTCCATTTGTTGTTTTTGTTGTTCGAGTTGGTGAGGAAGGAGACAAGTTTATTAGTCGCTACCAAAATGTTTTAAGTCACGTATGAGATATGTATAAATATGTACATATATATATACATATGTATAAATATTATATTATATTATATACATATACACACGCACACGTAAGTATATAATTGTATTATTATATGGGGGAGGAATGGCGGCTGGCGGCTGGCATGAAGTAGGGATGGTAGAAATGCTCATACCTCGCGGGTCGGACCCTACCCTAACCCCGTGGGTCGAGGGTCTGTTGACTTTGACTGGGTCTATGGTAGAGTATGGGTATGGGTCTATATTTAAAGGCAGGGTCGAGAGTAAGGTATGAATCCTATGAATTTTTACCCTACCCTTACCCCTTTACTCTAATTTAGATCATACCCTAACTAGATCCTTAACTAAACTATAATTTGACTTATTATTATTATTTAGGGCAAATTACTCTCTAGTCCCTGGACTTTACCGAAATCTCCTATTGGGTCCCTCTTGTTACATAAATGATTAATCCGTCCCTGTTTTATTCAAAAATGTTTGTCTCGGGTCCCCACCAATCGAATCGGATTTTTTTTAAAATTTTTTGTCATGTGAAATGACTATTTTATCCTTCACAAAACGACAAAAATAAGATAAAATTTGTCGTTTTGTGAAGGGTAAAATAGTCATTTCACATGACAAAAAATTTTAAAAAAGTCTGATTTGGTCAGTGGGGACCCGAGACAAATATTTTTGAATAAAATAGGGACTGATTACTTATTTATGAGAAAGGAGGGACCCAATAGGACAATTATGTAAAGTCTAGGGACTAGAGAGTAATTTGTCCTATTATTTATTATTTATAAAATATAATATATTTCTTAAATATTCTAAAATACACTCTACAAAATTGATTTGTTTAATTTTTTTTAGTGATATATTATATATTTCTTAATAAATTTTAATATGTTGATTATGATTTAGTTAAATTTTGTATCAAAAAATATATTGTATTTAATTCGAGGTTCGGACCCTATAAGACCCTATAGACACTACAGATCCTAAGGGTAAGAGTATGAATCTAGTATTTAATAAATTTAAGGGTCTAGGATAGGGTATGCGTCCGACTTTTTAAATTAGAATATGGGTAGGGTCGTACGAATACCCTACCGACCCTACCCATTGCCATCTCTAGCATGAAGTAAGGGTGAGAAGGTCAAACGTGGGTGAAAAGACACGGGTTAGGTTGTTGACTTGGTAATTTATGACTTTGTCCTCTTCGTTTGCCCGTTCCCGTTCATTTATTTTAGAACAGATAACTTGATTAAGATTTATCACGGTGAGAATTTATTTATGACAAAATATTTTTTAATAAAAGTTTTAACATTTCTGCCTGACGGATTACGTCAGATTATTTGATATTGATAGTGACTTATTTGAAATGAAAAAAAATATTTTTCACAAAAAATTTGACAAAAATAGTACTTAGTATGGTGAGATATCTTCGGTGATGAGAAAAATGTTTACAGGATCGTATAAACCAGTTTTAAATACAAAGAGTGTATTTGACTCTTTAAGTAAGTTAAATGGGATTTAATAAACCTTTATTTCAAAGATATATTATGGAAAATGGTAAGGCGGAGATGTGACGAATCTTCCCGAATCAAGACTAGTTTTGTTGAAAAGTCAACAGCGGATAATTCACGTCTTTGTAGCAGCTCTGGGCAAAAATCAACGGTCACAAGAGATTGCATTTAATGCATAACAAAATATCATAAAGTAATGGAAATATAATATTAGTAAATCTAATCCTCATGAATTTGGTAATGACTGACGGCGGACGCATTCAAAGAAACAGGAATTTCCCGGAATCAACCTTCTTTAAATATGATAGATCCCGCTGATTTTCTTTAACAATTGCTTGATAGCAACCTATGTAGAATTATTAGAATTTAATGAGCACAACAATTATAATTTAAAAGACTTAGATATTGTTATTAATGAAAAATCTACTTGCAACAAATATACAATTTTTAGAATTAGCGGTGGGGCAGGAAAGATTGACATCGGATCGAAATTATTTATGGCAGCAACGTATTTGACTCACAAAACTTGTTTCGGATATAAAATCTGAACACAACATACATGCTATTTTTTTTTTCACGTGCGTCACATTTGTCACGTTATTCCAATCTAACCAACAATGCGGTGGATCCAAACTTATAACTAGATGCATATAATAGAAAACAGAACCAAAATTTATATCCAGCTCTTTTCTTCAATTACTTTGGTGGCCTGGGATTGGGCTCTCATGAACTCATCCTGTCTCGGAATATCTTGGCAAACAAATATACAATATTAAAACTTCCTTTTTATTATTATTTTCATAATAATTTACCGAAATCTTACGAAAAAGTTGCTACGTTATTACGTCCCACTGAAATATCTTACAAAAATCCTAGCACACGTGTCTAGATGCAGACAATGGAAAACACAACCAAATCCTTTCCAACTCCTTTCTTTCATAGCCGGGCGGCTCTCATCGTCTGTCGCAAACTTCACGATCTTGTATGTGTCGGGTATGACATCTTTGACAACGGACCTTAAAGTTTTGTATTGAATATAATCATTTTACATTGAACATATATAATACGTACAATATTGATGATCTATGAAAATTTTCGTACGAGGTTGCAACCCTTTTGGAATAAAATTATGATGAAGGGGAAATCTCGTCAAAAAAAAAAAACCTCCACACTTAACCTAGCATAGGATACAAACTACCCAAATGGTGAATCCTTCAATTCTCCATTTAGAAATAGGAGTCCAAGAACAAAATTGGTTATTGACTCCCAAATTCTTTAGCACCATCCCCCCACAACATCCAGTCTCTGACTTGTGAATGTATGAAGAATATTAAAAAAAATCTAATTATTTAAATTTTATGAAATCTAATGAATTATTATATAACAAATACTTATTTGTACCCCTTCTGATCTTCTCGGTTTTTCCTAATATTAAGACATATATTTGCGAATACACGTCAACATGTACAATTTTTATTCAATAACTCGTTAACATGAAAATCTCAAAATCTAACTCAAAATATCAAAAATGGGTTTGGTGGGATTTTCCCATTATAAATTTACCCACTACGCAAGATTCTCAACAAAACACAATACAAAGTGGATGCTCGAAACAAGACAGTACCTTTCATCTAAGTAGGCTCCCCAAAACTTGGCAGTGGCGTGGTCAATAGGGTCGGAGGGGAGGATGGAAGGGCCGGAGGACCAGACCTTGTCGATATACTCGACGATAATAGACTCGCAGATTGGCTTCCCACGGTGGATCATCACCGGAATCTTCTTGTGAACCGGGTTCGACTTGAGGAGAAGCTCCCTCTTGCACCTGAACCTCTCCGCAACGAGCTCGTACTCCTCGGATTTCATAATGAGCGCGATTCTGGGCCTCATCGCATAATGGCTCCACCGTGAACCCAGAATCTTCATGTCTTCCTTGCCCATGATTTTTTTTTTCGCGAGTAAATAAATATAGGAAACTGGGGTTAGTGTTTTCTGTGGTGAAGTGAGCTAGGGCGACTATATAGGAGGAGAGACCGGAAGGGTCGGTGGATCTATACACTGAACAATGTAAGATACTGAAATTTGTACGAGTTTTGATTTTGATTTTTACGACTTGACAATTTACGATAAAACAAAGTCGTATGACTACATGATCAATTGCGGCTATAATGTCACCTTATGATTTGCATGTCATTACATTTTGTTTTGTTCAATACTATAGACCACCATTGGAAATATTAAAACCTTCAAACGTGGAGAAACGTTGCTTGCAGTGTGAAATTGTAGTAGAAAATGAAACGGGAAATCTTTTTTGAGATTCGGGATGAATGTAGATTTGGGGAATGCTCAATGGCCAACGCACGCCCATGCATACACGTAAAATAAAAGAAAGAAACATAATTGATCTTCTTTAACAGGGAAATGAGATGTGACTGTGGCCTGCTGACGAAACCATATTGCAAATATTTGGAATTGATCGAGAATTTTTTTAAGGACATGGCTTAAAGCTATTTTTAATGAAAAATAGTTGCACTAGCTGACGACCCGGAGCGCCTGGAGTCTTGAAACCTGAAACCGGTGCCGGAAGTGACTCCATGTTTTCGGTGAGCTTAAAATTCTGAGTAGTAGAAGACAAGATCGAGTAGCTATAGATTTGAGGGATTCTATTGATTCAATGTAGGCAACCTTCCTTACCACCAGCCTTTCTTTAAAAACCACCACGTTGGTTTAGTTCCTCCGCGTGATCCACGTTGCATTTTCGTATACCACTCGTAGTTTTTATTTTTTGAGTAAGTTTTGATATTCATATCGAATAATATCAAACTCTATTTAAGACTATACGGTTAGGTTGGTGTTTTCCTTATTGGTGGTTGGTGGACGTCTCTCTCGACCATCAAGCTTTGCGGGTTTAACTTGAGGTTAGTGTTAAATGGTATATGTGTTTTATTGGACTATTGGTCGGTGGACACATCTGTCGACTAGTCGATTTGAGGATTAACTCGAGAGTTGGGTTTGTAGTGTGTTCCTCACGGTGCCTTGATACTTTACCAATATTTTTCTTTTCTTTGATAAAAAAAAATGGGTCATTTATTGAATAACAAACAGGTGAAACGCACTCGCCACGTTATTTTGTTCTCACTTTAAACAGCAAAATTAATTCCAGCTCCTTTGTTCGATTACTTTGGTGGGACAGCGGCTCTCATCCTCTCTCTGACTCCCTTGGCAAACTCCACGATCTTGTCCGTCTCCGGCATGACATCTTTCACAGCTGGGTCAGAACAGAAGGTGTCGGCCCATTTCACTAGACCGGGAAACTTGGACCCGTCGAGCAGATTCAGCCCATCGAGCTTGGACAGGCCCCGGATCCAGCCCAAATAGCTCCCAAATACGATGTCAACGTAACCTATGAAGTCTCCTCCAAAGAAAGGCTTCCCGTTGCTCAATTTGGTGTAGGCATCCTCTAGGACAAGAAGTACTTCGCTTAGCTTTTCCGCCGCTGCCTTTCTTGCCTCCTCGGCTGGAGCAGCGTTAATCCCCCGGAAAGCTGGAATGAACTGCACCATATTGAATGGCAAGCGTCACGAGTTTTTTTAGTGTTAGTTTTCGTAAGTACATTTTCATCAAATCTTATTAAGTCATGTATCATTTTAACTAAATATTTTTGGCAAGTCAAGAGTTAATTTACTCAAGAAATTGATAAATATTTGAATATTCTTTATGGATAAATTATTATAATTTTCAAATCTGAATCAAAACTCTTAGTACAATAAAGAAAATCAATTTTTATACTTTACAAATACTCATGAACTAATTATATCATGATAAACCGAAAACGTTAGATTAATAAGTTAGGTGCCGTACCGTGAGACTAATATCTACTCATATAATATATTATAATTATCATACATAATCTAAAACTATAGGGAAGTTGATGAATTAGGACTCGAACAACTTTCTACTCCAACGTGAGATTATCCAACAAAGACATTGTATTCCTAGTTACCTTCTCCTCGAAGTAGGCTCCCCAAAACCTAGCGGTGGCCCGGTCGACAGGGTCAGAGGGGAGGATGGAAGGTCCGGAGGGCCAGGCCTCGTCGATGTACTGGACGATGATGAGAGACTCGCAGATGGGCTTCCCATGGTGGATCATGACCGGGATCATCTTGTGAACCGGGTTCGACTTAAGGAGAAGCTCGCTCTTTGAACTCATATTCTCCACAAGGAACTCGTACCCCACATGTTTCAGGTTGAGCGCGATCCTCGGTCTCATAACAAAAGGGCTCGCCCATACTCCCAGAATCTTCACGTCTTCCTTCCCCATTGTTTCAGGTTTGTGTTCTAGTGTTGAGGTGAGCTCGGGCTCGTATGGGAACATATAGGAAGGTTTGGAAAGGTAGGTGGAGGATGAAGCTACTTAGAAATACAATGAGAATGAATTTTTAATGAAATGATGTCGTATACGACAAATAATATGTAATTCGCTATTTTACCCTATTAAAAATGAGCTAAATAATCTTACTACTAGGTACTTTTTTGTCAAGTACTACAAGGTACTTTAATCTAATAAAGAGTACACTGCATGACGGACATTAGTTAGTATAGGGTTGGGACGAAATTAATTATGTGAGTTTTTCAACTTTTGTTACAGAATTCAATTTCGAATTGCTTATAACATGTGAACTGATCACCTTGTATCCATAATCACACATTACATTTTTATATGAAATATCTTGTTACTCAAACATTGTACTTTTTTTAGATAAAATATATAACGCGATAAATACTTCATATTGTTAATGGTAAAATTGCTTTATTAATAGTAATAATTATTATAATATAATTTGTCGAAGATCATCCGATTATAACAGTTCCAGATACCCACATTATCGACTCGAAGATAACGAACTACACCTTTGCAACCATACCAACTCTCGTAAGACCATCCGAAGCCGAAGCTCAGGAATGGGGTGAGATGAGCTTGTGAATTGGGTTGATAACATAGATGAGAGAGATATTATTATTTATTGGTTGAAGAATAGAGTAGGCTCGTCTGTCTCTTGAAGTCCATTATTTGGACGTTTCGTTTTTCGTTCATGAGAAGCAAGTTGGCAAATTATGTAGACAAAAATAATTGATAAGGGACCATGCAAATAAGTAGCTAGCAATCATGGATTCTAGCAATGCCGAGATTTTCATTGGTTTAATTCTTCTCACGGGTGAGTTAAGATAAATGTTGCAGTTTCTGCTAATTAAATAAAATTTATAACAAGATAGCTTATTCATAAAAATTTACATCGTGAGTGAAGGTTTAACTTAAAATTGATGATTAGACAATGTCACGATTACAATTTGATTTTTTTTTTTTTGAGATCCTAATCTAATACCTATTCTTTGATTATGTGATTGTAAGATTTTAACCTTTACACCCATTCTAAAAAAATATCAATGTGCAAAGTCACAGTGACCAATAAATTATTGATAAAAGAGTGACAAGTGCATCAAAGAGCACAACAAAAGAATGGCCCCGTCATCACACAATCAAATGCATCAAGTATTAGTATTTTTTGATAGTTCCAGTGATCACTTCCCCAAAAGCAACCGAGGCTCGAGTGAATCGAGTTTTTGCATCATGATTATCTTACTTAATTAGATAAGCAGATGTATAATTTCTCAAAAAAAGCGTCACAATAATAAGTGGTCACAAATGTCTCATTATTCCGTACTTAAATACTTCCCATTGCTTACATCTAGATCATTTGGGGAAATGATCCACCTGTATCTAGAAGCAGGTAATGGAAAAACATAAATTAAATTATTATCTTTATGATATCAACTCATATCTTTTAAATTAATCCAAAATTTGAAGTGGTTGTAAACTCATAACATGCCCCCGTATCATTTTTCAATTAGTTGGGCGGGTCAAAGGCAAACTGCGTCGCTCGGAGAATCTTGGCAAACTCCACGATCTTGTCTAGGTCGGGCATGAGATCTTTGGCAGCCGGGTCGGAAGAGAAGGTGTCGGCCCATTTCATCAGACCGAGAAACTTGGACCCGTCGAGCAGATCCAGCCCATCGAACTTCGATAGGCCTTCTTCACCTCTTAGTCTCGAGCAGGGTTTTAAAAAATGCGGTCTGACTGGTAGTCGGGCTGGCTGGACCGCGAATCGGCCCCATGGGTGATCCGTTTTTGGTCAATAAACCGCTCTCTGGACGAACCACCCTATTCAAGATCGGACTGCCCAGTTTCTGGTGAGACCGGAGGCGGTTCACCCAGAAAATTTTAAAAAATTATTAATTTTATCTTTTATTCGAGATTATCTATTTATATAGATACTTTATTTAGTATATTTTATAAAAATTAGTATATTTATATGTTATTATTAATTTATTATATAAATTATTTACCTATATACATATATATAATTCAAAATATTGCAAAAAATTAAAAGAAAATAAATCTGACCTAACTGGTGGTTGGGCCGCTTGGACTGGCCGACCCAGAGGTCGGATCAAAATTCAGGTCAATATCCGGGTCATTTTTTAAAACCCTGGTCTCGAGCAGTGTGAAGGCCCCGGGGAATAACAGAAAAGAAGTGTATAGAATGGTGAAGATTTGGCAAAACTTTTGCGAATATCTTGCAAAAGTGTGTAAAATATATATACTTTAAAACACCAGTATTTTCTATAATTGAGAATCAAACTAGAGATAAACGTGTAAAATATTGTATAACTCATAATTTAATAATATTTGTTGCTTGAATGTAAGCTTAAGATGCTTCTAACATTGTCTTCACAGTCTTGTTTGATTACTTTGGTCCAGGATAATGATGATCCAAAGATGACTCACGTTTTATTTCTCGGATGGTTGCAATGGGCAACAATTATTATAAACTTGAAGAAGCCAGAGAAAAGAAAAATGAGAGACATTTGCAACATCATCATCATCATCATCACACATCGCAAATGAGAATGGAAGACAGCTTAGGATCCGAAGCTCCAGTAACAAGTGCACCCTCTCTTTTGATATGGAAGAGATAATCCAGTGCCTTGTCTGTAATAATCTCATCTGGTATCAGTATCGGGATTCCAGGTGGGAACGGACATATGAGCTCACTGCATACCTTCCCGAGGCTCTGGTAGAACTCGACGTCCTCTTCTTTTCTTGGCGAAGAAAAATCGTGTGAACACAATTAGTCATATTTAATCAGTATGATAATATATTAGAATAAGTTTTATTCAACACAGAAACATAAATAATAAATTAAAAACTTTTTACTCTTATGAATTCGACCCAATAATTTTTTACTCCTATATAGGATTCTCCATGAAACTCAATGAGTAAAAGTAAAAGACGTTGGATTTCTAATTAACGTTTCCAACAAAATCAAATTTTTATTATACTGGTCCTTGATCGAATTAAAGTCTTATTACAATAACAGAAATTTAATTATTTAAAGTTTAACAATTCTTATCGGTAATGTCACGTCATGATGAAAAAATGATTCTTATTAATTATTATTATTATTTAAAAAAATATATACAAAAATATATACTTAGGTACCTTGTAGTTAGGTTGTTTCCAAAAAAAATCATATGATTTTCTTTTCAAATTCAGTATTTGTGTTTTATTTTCTGGTACATGTTCAATATTGGGTAGTCTGGATGAGTACCCGGCCACATGGCTACGCCACGATGCCATTTTGTATCATACTTGACATCCAAAAAATTAGAGAAAGAAGGTGATGTGGCATATAGTAAATTGCCATATTAATAGATTATTTGAGTTATAATTTTTTACAAACCCTAATTTTTTAATACCCAAGCTTCAATCCCACCCCCATTCTCGACCCCTATGCTCCTCTTCCCTCTCCTACTCAAACCCTA
>SOPF01027027.1:0-13549 GCA_012979155.1 Hypericum perforatum | reverse complement strand
TGATCTTAGATTTTTTGATGACACAGGTAGATAATCTTGTCTTGGTTGATTTTGTTCAACCATGGCATTAATTTGGGTGCATACTATTTGTAATCAAATGTTTAATTTTATGAGGTTATGTCTTTGATGTAACCTTGTGATTTTTTAGTCGACTTTTGTTTCGACATGTACATATTTCAGTCATTTGCTATTTCAGCTCTTTGGTCACCTTTGCCTCTATCTATGCCATTTTTTATCAATAGTTTGGTTATTGTTTTCATTTACGTATCTTTGTTGTAAATCCATGAATTTTCTTTTATCATATTGTAATCCGTTTGATTAATATAAATTTCACATCATCGTTCTAAAAAATAATACTAATTCTTATCTACCTAATTATACTCTACTATCGACTATCCACTATGGAATATTTTAGAAAGCCTTACATCATTCCATAGAGCCATCTAGAATAGTCTCTACTCCTCCATTCTTTACTATTTCATAAAGTTCATCAGTTATCTACAATTTTCAGACAGGTACATCCTCATCACCAAATATCAATTTTATCATTAACCACCTTGTAGTAAAGCTTATCCAATAATTGTTTTTGGGTGTTTTCAATAGGATAATTACCCTGAATCTCTTTGAATTTCCTGAAATCATTGATTGAGTCCTTCTAATTATACAACATTAATTTTAGCCCCTAATTTGTTATAAAGATAATATTTAGCATCTTATATTGAAATCGTGAATTTGTTTAAAGAGAAGGTACTTGCGTTTACCAAATTGCGCTAAAAATTTATTTTCCACAGTTATAAAAACCTTAAAAATCTTCGTTGTAGTTTATTCTGACCCACCTTTTCTACACATCCTATATGATTTCCTTTGTCTACATTGACATCTTTATAGTATGAAAGTACACAACAACATTGTAGAACGAAGTGAATGATTCGTCTAATTCTTGCAACCTCCCAATACTATGGCTTTTGAAACTAGGAACATCAACCACCAATCTCATCGATCTTTTCCTCTCTATATTTCTCCTCACAATTGCTTGATTTACCCGTCTTTTAGTTTTGACTTTCTATTCAAGTCACGATCTCCTTCACAATTACCACTATCTGCTTTATTATGGCAGAACTTAAAGACTAGAGTGATGCGATCACGTCCAACATTGTGTTACAAGATCAAAAGGAGAAAACAATTCCAGTTCGAGTTTCAATTGGACTGGTCATAAAAGCAAGGCCCAAGAAGTTTCAATCTAACTTTAATGGGATGTTTAAGGATGTTTGGGCTCAATGCACGTTTTCTAAGCCCATTGGAGAACATTCTACAAGTGTAATGCCCGTGAATCACCTATAGACATTTTAGGAGTGATTAGTTATTTTTTTGGAGTTTCCTATTTTTTAAGAATGAGAGTTATCCAAAATTGGATAATTATTCTATTTTCTATTTTTTAGGAATGAGTGTTATCCAACAGTGAAATAAGATTTATCTTGACTTTTGAGTTTATCCAAGTCAGTTTTAGTCTCTATATCAGAGAGCCACGAATTTAATAAGAAGGCAAATTTTTTTTGGTTAAAAATTAAAGTGAGTTTGATATTTCTTATAGTTTTTGCTAGTTAGATTACTTAGCTAGTGCATTCACTTATCAAACAGAAATTCCATCTTTATGTGTCGTATTTCACATCGGATCAAAGTTTGCATTTCACTACAACAATAGATCAAGATTAACTAACATCAAAGTTCTTGCACAAAGCACAAACGATGGATCAAAAGTCTTCGCCATCCTAAGGTAGAAAAGATCTAGCTTCTGAGTTCATATCATAGAGTTTGACGAAGTTCGAACTTTGAGATTTTTATGAGAGAAGAGAATAACAGACAATTTGATAATCTCAAAGTATTCTCTTGCCGGAAAACACACGACCTGTTGCCAGAAAACACACGACCTTAGAGCAAACTAGGAAAACTAAAATTGACTTTTTAAAACCACAGCGGAAACTATAATTTTGCAAACCTCATATACTAAGAATAAATGCCAGAAATAATTCCGCTATCCTTTTCCCGATTTCTCATGCCACGACCTCTAATTTCCACACAGAACATGTGGAGAACCTACAAACGTTACAAGCAATGTACAATTGATCGTCTTCTAAAAAATGGGTGCGGGATTGGTCTCTCACCCTTCGGAACTCAATTCATTCGTCGGAAGAGGCTTCGAAGCCCCCCGAAGGTGTTTGTCTGTCAACGCTTCGATGCCAATTTCTTCTTGCCTTAGAATTAGTTACCTATTAATCATGCGCATGCATTTCTACGAAACAAAACACATCGATGTTACAAGTGATCACGCTCATTTAACAACAAAAAAAATTCAGAGAACTATCTGAAAAGCAGAAGTAAACAAAAATCTCGTCTTAGTCGCGGGAAAGCGAGCATCGCGAACCATATGCTCTTTTGGGTTTCATCATCTTTTATGCAGGTCTGAACTATGTCGGACATCCAGGTGCATTATTGACGATGCGCACGGGGGCGATCGGTATTGAATCCCACCATTCCTGCAACCTTCTGTTCCCTTGTTCATTTGCGAAGTACTTCCCAAACTTGGATGTTGAAAGGAAAAAATGTGATGCAGTGAACATGATGATGTACTTGAATGGGAGGACCGCCAGAACAACTGCTGCTACACTTATAACCCCCAATGCGGTATCCGATTGCTGCAAATCAACAATCAAAACATTGTGAATGAACTGATGGACAGGTTAACAGGCATAAACGCATGGCCGTCCCAATCCATACAAATGAAAGGCAACCAATCAGGCACATAAAAGGAGCATATTCTGCATACTTCTATTAGGTACGAGGACCATCAGAACTACATTTTCGCAATCGATGGAACAAAAAGAAATCAACTTCGTCCAACATACTTGGTACCACTTTAAGTTTAGCAGCATCCTCGGTTCAAACTTTCCATTGCTTGGTGATTTTCGACTAACACCAATGTGCATGTTTAGGCTAGAAGCTCATGTACTTCTTCACTCGATTACTAAATCCAAAACAGGTTTGTCCATGACCAATCAGAATTGCCCCTGATGTGTTTGTACATGCAATTTTCTAACAAGAGCAAATAATATCAACATACCTTTGGGGCTTTATAGCACATGAGAGACCAGATCTTCAGTATTGATATATTTACTGTTTGCATAATCTCATGAGCAGTTCTCAACCCATATTGAGCTGATATGATGCTATCGATCGTACTCTTCTGATCGGAGCTAGTACACACCACTATTTCGTCGCTTCTTGTTGGTGGACATCCTACTCTCGCCTGGAGCATCTTCCATCCTGCCCACACTAGTAAGACAGCAAGAGCCTTGCCAATCCATTCCCTGCAAGTCGAGACACTCCCGACATACATAGTTATTCAACTGGTCTCCCAGATCATAACACATCCAGAAAACCAGAATCTGAAGCTGACTTACTTGTAGGCGATTAGCAACAGCGCGGAAATGACCATGACTGTGGTTGCTGGTCTTTCCCAGCTAATAACTTCTTGGAACCATGGGACTAGGCTTCTGACCGGCTTTAACAATTCCTGCAATATCGAACAACATATGAGGAGTTCAATAATGGTTTGTAAGTTTCATTTGTCATGGGTCGGAGACTTACCATAAGAATGGTGACACTTTCTCCAACCCCTTCTTCTTTCAGCCTCTCTGCTGTGGACTTAGCCACATCCATTACCTTGGATTCCTCTCTGGATTGGTTAACGGCGGTATCTAATGCGGAAAGATTATCATCAGGACCACTTGCAGGAGTATATTCCTCAGTTTCCCCGTTAAGTTCTAAAGGTGATACGACAGGTTGAATCGTGTTCAGAATTCTCAGTATTGAACTTGCACAACACGGATGCCCACTGTTTGCGGTCTTTAGGCTCTCCGCAAGTTCTTGAAGTACATAATCTCCCTTTGGGACCTCCTCAAATAATGCAAAGATCAGAAATCTCGTCGATGGTGGGGGAGAGATCCGAAGCATCTCCCTTGCAGCGTGAAGCCTTAAGATCCCCAAGATGGTTCTTGAATGCATCTCCCACACCTGCAGAGGACTCTCCACCTTGTATTTTCTTAAGAACTGGTGCATTAACATAATCTCCCGGACTAGTGACAGCATGTGGTCTCGTCTAGTGGAGCTAGTAACCTCTGGAAACTCTAGCACAATGCCTTCTGATCTAGAAACATAGAAACGAAGAACCACTCAAACCAAATGCAGCAGTACATTGTAAAAACAAGGGTCATCTGGGACACGAAACAACTAGTATAACATGCTGAAAACTGTCTAAATTCTTCCATCCAGTAGATTTAATGATAATCGATCACTATGTTACGTACTTTCTTCATAAATAAATTTATCACTGCTTGCCAATTCCTCTATTTCCTTCCCTACTTGACTGAATCCGATTGACTTCATGGAAGATATATTACACAGATGATTGCAAATGCAAAGATGACCAAAGCTTCAATGCATTATTGTAGTAGATGAACAAATTATTCTTACATTTCAGGAGCCTCGTACAATATGGCCTTGTCAAAAAGAGGAGCACCCCAAGGACCAGTTGCAGCTGACTTCACAGTATGATCGATGTCTTTCGAGAGATCAATTTTAATTGCATCTTCATATGTTATAACTCCAGAAGCCTCGAAGTAAAGGGCATAGTTCGTCAAGGTAAGCCTACCTGGAATAGAAGAAAGAAATACATTGCTTGGAAAAGGCTAGCATGTAACATTCCCTCCATCACTGAAACGAGGAGGAACAGAATATATACCCGGCCAACTAGTTCCTCCTATGTGTCTTATTACTCTCTGTGTACTTGCAGTGCCATCGACCACCAGGATAAATTCATCATCTGCTAGCTCCACCCCCTTCGGTTTTGCTTGCTTTTGTAGATTCTTTACACATCTGTGACGTGGGCAGAGTAAAGGAAACTAGCTTCTCAACAAAAATAGGCGGTTCGAAGTATATTTCAAATGGAAAGGAGGGGATCGCAAGCTCCGAAATATGAGGAATGAACACGTACCGGTCAATTTCCTTTAGAAACCTGTCATAAGCAGGATAGAAAAGCCTGGTGCCTGTTGGTGCCGTCAAAGATTCGAACGTAAATCGACCGTTGACTACATCTACAGCCAACGGAACTAACGATCCAAACCAGACAAATGCATCTTCTCCCACGCTTGGCTCGTTGTTTACCTAGGGTTGTGACCCACAAAACCATATCAAAGGTGAGGGAACAAAGACAAAAAAAAAAAAACCACCAAGTCACAGTTTCTTACGAGAAGTGGCATAATGTCTGAATAGAACAGCGAGATGTCATCTTGAACTGAACTAACTTTTGCTGGTATTCTCTTGTCCTCTCTCTCTTTTCCCTCGCATTCCTGAAAAAATTAAACATCATCTTCACTGGTAGAGCAATTAAAGACGAGACAATAGCAGAAACAACAAAAACAGTTCGTACGATAGAAGCGTCTTCGTCCTCGGCACTAGGCTTCTCCCAAGCAAGCATGACGTCGAAAGTGAAGCGGCTGAAGGATCCATCGGTAATTCTCTCCCCTACATACCTGCATTCCTCGCTGACCGCCCTAGAGCTACAGAACTCGACCAGTTTCCTAGAGTAGCTTCCTGTCTCAGGCTTCCACACCGCTTCGAACTCTTCGACAAATGCCCCAGCCGTAGTATCCAGCTTTCTGATCGACCACATTCCAGAAAACCCAAAAAAAATATATCACGTAACTATATTACGAACGTTAACTAATCATTAACCAAATTTATCCATACGTGTACAACTCCACTGAATTCCTTTAAAAATCTCGATTCAATAGGACTCGAACAAGATTAATACCGTAAATAAGGCATGGACGTTACGATAACGGAGAGATTAATAGACATATTTAGAAGAAAGAGGCGAATATTATTACTGGGCACATCGGTGGATGACGTCGTTGGCAATGGAGGAGAGATGCTTCATCTTCCCAAATGCTTCTTTTTTTTTTCCTTCTCTTTTCGCTTGTCTTAAAATCTACTCTCGTTAAAGCTTCAAGTGGGATTTCGACGAGGAGGAGAAAGCAGTTCGGTTCGTAGGTATTTTAGGAGGTGAAATGGGGAGGAGTGCACTGTCTGAGGTTGCCACGTTGGGGAGCCATGCAGACACTTGGTGCAACCCCCCTTTGATATGGGATTTGCTCTCCCACGCAGCAACTTTTGCATTCTCGATTTCTTTGCATTTTTCTTTCGGTGTGACATTACATTTTTTTTGTCTATTCTGTAACATTCGCAGCATCAACGTCGAGATTTTTATTTCCTGTCTTCAATTTTATTCACAAATTTTACAAACAGCAGAAATGTTTACAAGCTACAACTTCATACATTTTGTGCGAGTGAATCTATGTATATCTTTTAAAAGATTTTGACTACCACTATGGGTAGCCAGGAGTTATTTTTCCGGTTTTGAGATCTTACTTAACTTTTTTTTGTCAAAATATATTTTTCTTTCCAAAATATCTTGTACAAAAATTTCAATATTTTGGTCTTAATAAATTTGGAATGTGGTAATATCTTTTTATAATATTTTTAAAAAATTTAAACTTAAAATTTTCTTAATTAAAATAACACATAATTTATTTATTTTTTACTTTAACATTATATTGGTAGCATTAGTAGTAATGTGTTGTTGGAAAAATTATAGTCTGTCCTCATTTTGTGTTTCATCTTTGAAATATATAAAAATTTCTAAATTTAAATCTTTAATTTTTGTAGAATAGAATTAGTTAAGAGTGGAATCTTAAAAAGAATAGAATAGATCATTACGCACATAAATTTCTGAGCCAAAATTTGTAAGAATTCGAAAATATGCACTCGTGTGTCGTACTTAGTGTTGTGAAATAACAATATGTATCAACTTATGTTTATATCATAAAGAAATTTCATACCCAACTCGATTAACAACTGTTAGAAAATTGAATTTTTAGTTTATCGAGAAGGTTGGCTCAAACATATTTGTATATAAGTGTAAGTTGCGATTGGCCTAAAAAGTTAATTAGAAAGAATTCTAATTAAATATAGTCTCTTACGAAGGTTGAGCTAATGTAGATCAAGAAAGCTACACGAAAATAGTTGAGAATGTTTAGTAATGATAAAAGACGCTTGTCAAAAAAAATAGAAATAAAAAAATCACTAAATTCAAAAAAATAGGAAAAAGCAATTTAAGCTCATGGTTAAATTTTTTAAATAAAAATAGGAAAAATCACTAAAATCACTAAGTTTAGTTAAAATTTGTTTGACTTAATTAGTTCATGGACCATATGAAAATTTATCACTCCTAATTCTAATTAGGGTTTTATCCAATTTTTTTAAATAAGATCTAGTCACTCTCTTTTCTCACCCACCAAAAATAACTTATAAAATTTCCTTGTGTCTAAATGTGAACAAGGCGTTCGGAGCAAAGAAAACATCGTAGAAAAATGTGAGGCCTTAACAGAGATTTTGGAATCAAGGGTTAAGTAGAAAAATCTATCCTTGCTCATCAAGTTTACAAATTTTGTAAAAATAACTGACAAGTTTTTGTTTGACAAGGAAGAAGGATGACTCATTGGACAAGACAGTGAGGACCTACGGACTTGGTTGTGGCTCCTTAGAGGCCAAAATAAGTAAGTGAAATTCATTTTTTGGCTCTAAGATCATACGACTTAGTGTGATTTTTGGTATTACCTATAAATTCATATTTTATTCTGTGATATTATGAGTTCAACTATGATTCTATGATGTGGGGACTCTATTTTTATTTTATGGTCACTGATTTTGTATTTTATGAAAATCGATTTGGAGTTTGGTATGTTTATGAGTGTGGCCTAATTTTGACTTGTACAAATCTGATTTGTTTTGACTTATAAATTCAATTTGTATTTCTATAATGTTATGGATACGATTGTAGGTAATAGATTGATTTGGATTTTATGGATTATTATGGACTCAATTCTTATATGAGTATGATATTGATTTCTGGAATGTCATGACTTAATGTCTGGTATGTTAAAGATTCGTTACACAGGATTATTTTCATATATTATGGGCCTTATGCTTTATACTTATCATTTTAAAGGGGAAACTTGGTAACTCTATATACGTATAATCAAATAGATAAGAAATGTAGAAACTAATTAGTCTTGTGAGAAAATGCTCTTCTATTTTTTGGGTCAGCAAAACAAAAACAGAGGAGTATTCTTTTGGGCCCACGAGAATTTTGTCACTATTTTGGCATGTTAGAGTCCAAAATCTTATTTGTTAATTGGCCAACTAGTTGGTTAAATGATCTATGTTAGATTGCTAAGTAAATGTCGAGTATAATTTTGCTAATAAATATTTTTGCTTTCCAATTTTCACTTACTAAGTTTTCAATTCACCTTAGTTTTGTATGTATTGCAGATTGTTTGGGTGAGGTACGAGATCGAGATTAGAGAGTTTGGATACATGCATCTTCACGGTGTGTTTTTCCATAAATAAGATTGCCATTATTTAACTTTCAAGATTTCTATTTATAAGATTTTCGTTATAATGTTCTATGATAAATATATTTGAATTTTGGATTATACATAATAAGATCTTATGTCGTTTAGAAAACTGGTTAATCATTGCATGTTATAACCAAAATGATTGAGAAAGTTTCATTTCGTTAATTTGTTCACTAGTTTTTCCATACTCATAATACGAATGTTATTCTGTTTTGAAATTCGTAGAGGTAGAAAATTGTCTTAAAATGAGGTTAATTTTGATATTTGAAATGTGACACTAAATCACATAAAAAGAGGTTTCATGTTATCCATCACATCTATTTGGAGGAAGAAATGCAAAGACAACTCAACTCGAGCACAAATTAGATGGTCAAAAATGATGTGATAAAGTTGTTAACGGCGGATATTATCTTTTTAACTGCGGGTAGGGGTGTGCATTCGGGATATCCCGATCCCGAAATCCCAAATCCCGAATATCCCGAATACCGAATAACCAAAAAAAGTCATCCCGATCCCGTACCGAAAAAATTTCGGGATAATCCCGATTCCGAATTAAAATTTCGGGATAATCCCGAAATTCCCGAAAATACCGAAATTTCAATTCCATTTGCCTTGGCCGGAGGTGGAGGCTGCTGGGAGTGGCAGCAGGTTGTTTGTGTCTTGAGGCCGCCGGAGGTGGAGGCGGTCGGATCGATTATTGACGTTGACTGGAAAAAAAAAGCCGTTGGATGAAAAAGTAGCATACGGGTCTAACACTAACTTCATGAAAGGGAAAAGACTAAACGTAGCCAAGGATAGAAACGTAGCACCAAGGATCGATTGACGACGACAGTAGATTATGAGAACCGAGATGAAATCAAGAAAAGAAAGGAAGAAATAGGAAAGAGTCGTGGGCTATTGGGCTGAAACTTATAGGAAATGGGAAATGGGCTTTTAGGAAATTAGAAATAGTAAAGAGTCGTGAGCTACTGGGCTGTAAGTTATATATATATGGAAAATTATGATTTAATACTCGGTATTTCGGTATTTCGGTAAAATCCCGAAATATCCCGAAATAATACCGAATACCGAAATTCCCGAAATTTTTGAAAAATTGTTGCCGAATAAGATCCCGATCCCGAAAATCCCGATCCCATAATCCCGAATACCGAAAAAAATTCGGGATTCCCGAAATCCCGATCCCATTTGCACACCCCTAACTGCGGGTATTGTATGGATGAGCTCCATTTAATGTGTCTGAAAGAAATGAGGGATGATTGTACAAGTTTATGAAGCAAATGAGCTAATAGATTCCTGAAAGTGGCCACATAAGAAGAATTTGGATTGGGTAGGGACCAAAGAGCAGGTGTTCTCATATGGGGACAATCATATGGACCATTGGATTTGAACTTATTTAAAAATATTCAGATCCAATGATTTAAAACAATCAAAGTACATTTTTTACTTTTACCCAAAACTAATAAATTCCATCAGTTAATAGCTTCGTCTTTTTATGATAATTATCATTTAATATCCTTATTTTTAGGAAAATTTAATACCTCCAAGTTTATTTTTCTATTATCGAAAACAATTAACAACAAAAAATTCAAATTCAAACCATTCGTATCTATTTCTGCTTTTTATATTAATTTTAATATTTAATAGGAATATCCAATTAATTTATAACTACTTCTTTATAGTTGATTAAACAATAATACTTCTTTAATGTGATATTACCTCTCTTCTACACTTTTTTTTTCTAAACATTTTTTCTCGAATAGTTTTTTTTATTACTACGTCCTCGTTCATTTCCGCTAATTTTCAGCAATCTATTCAGGCTGGTTAATTGACGAAGCATCAGTATTTATTTCAAGAAACTATTACATTTTATGATATTATTTTTAGAAATAAATTACATTTAGTCTCTAATAGTTTGACATATTTATTTTTTCTCTTCTTTATTTCATAATCTGATTAAAAAATTTCTTGTGGTTTGCAATATTGGTTAGGGCCTTAGAGTATTCGATTATTTTTAGCGAGCAATTTCTTTCACATTATTTGGTAAATATTTAAGAAAATATGTTCATATTATTTTCCCCTACCGAATAATTAAAATACCTCCAAGTTTATTTTTGTTGATCATGAACGTTATCATATTCGAATAAATCTATTTGAAAAAATAGATAATATCCTTAAATATTATTTTGATATTAAAATAACTTTGAGTAGTATTATATAATTGACCACTTAACCCTAACCCTAGCTACTTATTTGGGTCAACTAGTACTATAAATATAACTCGTAACCATACCCTAGGGAGCGACAAATACAGAATAAGATCAGCAGCCAAAGGTAAGTCGATGTTTATCTTATTTGTATTATGATGTATAATTTTATGAATGACATGAGAATGTGTCCTGTGACTTCATATAGTTTCTTTGTGGATCATTTAATTTTATTAGAATATACTGTTTACGTAGGTTTAGTTTCGTGGGAGGAGAAATTGATGGTTTAGTGGATGAAAAGTGTGAAGGCTATTAATATATATGGTGGTTACGTCTTTTGTACACACATGGAGGAAAACTTAGGATATTTATTATCTGTAATTATGAGCAATTAATTGAGTGTGCGACGGGTTATCGATGCTACTGTCAAATTAGTTCAATGACTTCCATGAATGGTTTATCAAAACGGTATTGACTATAGATTGCTAATTAATTGATTTTGAATGAGGCAATATTTTGGTGGATATTAATGTGAGACATGTTCATAATAAAGTGATATGAACTCTCTAAACTTATAGTTATATTTGATTTATACAGGTTTCGTAAAGTTATAGTGTATGAGTACCATAGGGATTAAATTATAGGGACTGAACTTTTGGAAATAGGAATTAGGTTATAGTGGTTTACGTACACCTGGATCTGCGCATGAATTTAGTACACAAGTTTAGTGAAGTCCGATAATGATGTCTGGTTTTATATGAGCTTCATTAATTTATTGATTATGAACTTGAGTTTGGTGCGGAAATTTTAAAGCATGGTTAAAAATAAAATAAAATTTGAGTACTGATTTGTTAAGGTATTTAGAGTTAACTATTCGAGAGAGAGATCTTAGAGTTAAAAATTAGTATGTAGCTAATTACTCTTGTTTCTTGTTGAGTTATAAGTTTGAGGACAAACTTCTTTTTAGGGGAGAATAATGTAATAACCGTAAAACATTGTGGAATATTTCTAAAAATTATAAGTGTGGTTAGGTAATTTACCAAGTAGTGATAAATAATTTACCATTAGGTTTGACCTAGGAGCTAGGGTTATCAATATTTCTTTTAAAAGGAAGGCATAAGCCGTCATAGAAAGAGGCACAAATATTTTAGAAGTTTTTTTTTCGCAAGCTCGTGTGAGATTTGTCAATCGATTTCGCTTGAGATGTGGAGTTGAGTTGATTAAAAGAGATTATAGCACATCGAGTCGAGAGGTAAGTCGGTTTTTGTCTTACTTGGTATTGAGTCTAATGATCATGTAATTATGAATATATTATTTGGTTACGATTTTCTTTATGAGAACATAAATTATCCCCTAGGTGTGATGTTGTCGAAATCTGTGAGTATGAACATAAACCATTATGGGTGATAATTAATTGATTTAGAACTCGGCTATATTCGGTGGATGTACGTAGATCATGTTCATGAATAAAACATGAACTCAGTCCTTAGGTGCGTTATAATCAAGAATTGGTAATTAAAATGAAGGAATTGAAATTCTGGGAATAAGAATTAGGCTATAGTTGGTTAATGACTTGTACCTACGCACGGGAGACTAGCGATTAGAATAGATGGATTTAAAATTAAGAGAATATGAATTAGGCTTTATTTAGTTCACGTACACCGAGACATAGACATGAGCATGAGTATATTACATGATCTCAATGAATTCCGAGAGTGATGTTTTTGGTTTATATGGGTTTTGTTAATAAATTGGGTCATTGATTTCGTTAGACTTTGCATGATTTTTATCTAATATCGTAAGTGAATTCTGTCTTTGTTACGTGATTGTTATATTGTTCTGAATCGTTGATTGTGTGCGATTGAATTCTAGAATTTCGGATTTGAAATTGATGATTTGGATTTCGGATTTATTGATCTTGGATATGTGAATCTGATCTTGGATGTATGATTGATTTCGAGTTTGGTTATTTTGGATTATTGATGATTGGATTCGGATTGTCAGAATTTGGATATGTGATTGGTATGATTTATGGCATGCGGGATTGTCTCATACCTATTGGGCCCTGTAGTTCGCACATATCGCTTAAGGGGCTACCGGGTAACCCGAGGTATGTGTGATCAAATGGACAGGGAGTATGTAGACTATCTGGACTCGTGGAGGGGATACCTTTCCGTCTATTGGGCCTGCCTTGCAGGAACGGATATTTTTCCGTCTATTGGGCTTGCTTGGTAGGAACGGTAGGTATTTATCTGTGCCCCACGAGGTATCCCGTCATGATAAGTGAGAACTCCGGAGCTCCGTAATGTGATTGTATTGTGATCATTGTTGTGATCGTTACAGTGATTGATATTGTGTACGATAAGAATGCTAAGTGGTGTTTCTTTTGTGATTATTATTGTGGAATGTTAAGAATGCTATTCTGTATTATGAAATCATTGAGAAGTGTTGGATAAGTGACCGTTGTTCATTTTTGATAAGCCCGACCGTGGATATGTGTTCGTGATTTTATTACTATGCGATGTTGTATATGCTCAGATTTATCAAGTTTGAATTAATGATATCTCTTATTCGTGTGTTTCTGGTTGTAGAGTCTTATTGTATACGATTTGATATGAAGCTTATGCTATTATTTGATGCATGAATTGTGTGTTTCTACCGACTTACTGAGATGCGTATCCTCATTAATGTGCGCTGCTGTCTCAGATAATTCGGGAAGAATTGGGAGTGAGAACTAGAGGCGGAGACATGCATCGTTAGACATTTAATCCACTATAAGACCATGTATTTTCATTACTATAGACTATTATG
>SOPF01027026.1:204604-218666 GCA_012979155.1 Hypericum perforatum | reverse complement strand
GATTAATTCAAGAAGTCCAAGAACGTGCATTCAAGTCCAAGGACGTGCATGAGGCCCATGCAAAGCCCATGCACGTGATTGAAGCTAATTTGGAAGCTACGTCAACTTTGCCAATCTGAAGCATGCAAGTTCGTCCTATTTTGTCCATGCACAATCTGAATGGGACGTGATATTTTAGCAAGCTTCTAGTATCTTTCTTTATTTTATTTAGTTCCTATTTAGTTGAATAAAGAGGCCAGAATCTCCTTGTCTTGGAGTACAAGTTTCGGCCAGATTAGGAGAAAGCTTTAGGCAGATTGTTTTTAGCTTATTTAGGCAAATTGTCTTAGCTTATTTAGGAGTTTATTATTTAGGACGTTTTTGAGAACATTCAGCCTATAAATAGAAGCTTGGACGAGTGTTTTAAGACACCCTACATTCGAATTGAATAAAATTAAGTCTCTTGACTTTGTGAGTTTAACTCAGCTTGTTCTTGCCTAAGCTAGTGTGACGTTTAGGTTGAACGAATCTTTCACTTATCAAACGAGTTTGCCATCCTCGTTTGTGGCGTGATACGACGTGACTTGGAGTTCTCAGATTGTTCGTGGCTCGGGTTGAGGCTCTTTTGCCGAGGTTCTTGTTGGTCCAGTTCGTGGGTTCGAAGTTTCATCCATTCTAGACAACAATAAATCCGTGCAAATCGTGTTTCTCCTGCAGAGATCACATCACGACCCATCTTCGAAGACCCTTGCAAAGTTCTTGTGCTTCTCTTTGGTACCGACATGCTTCAAGATGGTCCACTAAGAACTGGCTTAATCACTTGCGAAGTTCCTGGCCTCAGTTCCACTGAAATTTTTAATTCGAATTTGTTAAATTATCCTAAAAATTTACATGTATATTTTATGGCGGTTTTAACAAATTTATCTTTTAAAAAATATTTTTTAATATAGCATTTCATTGAGTATTCGGTTGAATCTCTAATTTTAATTGTTGAGCTGTATTAGTTGATCTATAAATATTCAAGAGTTAAATATTTATCGAGAGAGATTTATAATTTCTTAATAAATTACATTGAATATTTATCGAGAGAGATTTATAACTTCTTAATACATTATACTTAGTTCAATCTTTCAATTATTTAATCGAGTTATATTTGCGCTCACATATTTTCTTTGAATAGAGATATTGGTTGAATTTTTGGATGTTAAAACTGACAGTTAATTTCTCTTTTCAACATTTTCATTGTCATCGAAATTTTCAATATCCACACTTCCATTAACAAATCATGCAACACAATTATTCCTATTTATTAGATTTTTATATTAAGAAAATCTCGATGGTAAATCTTTAATTTCAAATTGGAATACGCTCGGACCCATAATATTTTCGCAGTAATAAACCTGGCGTCCTCCCCTGAATCCACGTACCATGAAAGCATAGAAAAGGGCCAGCAACCCCACGTGGCAGTTGGTGGATTGTCTGAGAAAAGTAGGTCCCAACAATTTTAACCACCTTTAGAACAGCACGTTGATTTAGAAATACCGCCCTAAAAACACTGCTACGTGTGTGCACTATATCTTCTTGATTGTTCTTCGTGTATGTGCCCGTGGTTTCCAAATATTTAATCACAATTCTCTCGTTTTAGCTAAAGGAAAAGAAAAGAGACAAGGGGATCGAGATAACGAGTACCGAGAAGAATGTCTGGCACCGCTGGTCAGGTCATCAAGTGCAAAGGTATTTGGTCCGACAATGATCGATTCTGAATATTCGTGTCATGCCAATACTTGCATGTAAGGAATTGAGGCCTTACTAAGGTTGTTACCTCCTTGAAAGATCAGGAAAATAATAAACAAAAATAATTTTGTTATGGAGAATTGTGCTGAAAGTTGTTTTCAAGTATGATCTGATAGTTGTGAGTGAGTAGGTTTTTTATTTGGACAAAATTCCCATGTTTTTTTTGTTGTTGTTGTTGGTTCATTTAACCGAAACGATGTGGGAATTTGCAGCTGCTGTGGCATGGGAAGCCGGGAAGCCACTGAAGATTGAAGAAGTTGAGGTGGCTCCCCCTCAGGCCGACGAAGTCCGGTTGAAGATCCTCTTCACTTCTTTATGCCACACCGATGTTTACTTCTGGGAAGCCAAGGTCGAGAATCTGATACTAACAAATGCCTCTGTATCTTAACAATTGCATAATATTTTGTTCTATAATGTCGTTGCAGGGGCAAACGCCTTTGTTTCCTCGGATATATGGCCATGAAGCTGGAGGGTGAGTCCATTTAACGAGATAATAATGCAGGTTTTCCATTTAGGTTCTTGTAGCAAGTTGTTCTTACCATTGTGCGTCTTGTCTATTGGTTCGTAGGATTGTTGAAAGTGTTGGTCCTGGTGTGACTGATCTCCAACCCGGGGATCATGTCCTCCCGATTTTCACCGGGGAGTGCGGTCAATGTCGCCACTGTAAATCCGAAGAGAGCAACATGTGCGACCTTCTGAGGATTAATACTGACAGGGGCACAATGCTCAGCGATGGCAAAACGAGGTTCTCTATTAACGGACAGCCAATTTACCATTTTGTTGGCACTTCAACATTCAGTGAATACACGGTTTGTCATGTCGGTTCTGTTGCCAAGATCAACCCCGCTGCTCCGCTCGACAAAGTCTGCGTGCTTAGTTGCGGAATATCAACAGGTTATCATCTGCTTTTTATGTAATCGGTGGTTCTTAGCTCCATGCAAACAGATTTGTTACTCCTGCTGATCTACTTTTCATCCGTTAATTGCTGAAGGTCTTGGTGCCACAATAAATGTTGCTAAACCCAAGAAGGGACAGTCTGTTGCCATTTTCGGGCTTGGTGCTGTTGGCCTTGCTGTATGTTGCTCCTATTGTTTGTGCAGTTTTTGTTTCGAGATCTTCTGCAAACAATTAACGAATTACCATTTGTGTGTTCCTGAATATTGTCATTCGAATGTCAGGCTGCTGAGGGAGCGAGGATCTCTGGAGCGTCCAGGATTATCGGTGTTGATCTGAATGCAAACAGATTTAATGATGGTTGAGTCAGCTTCCCTCAAAACATTAATGATTTTTTTTTCTTACATCACTTTTTTCTTCAGAATTGCTGAATTCTTTTGATTTTATTATGTTTGCTGTTTTTTCTCTCTTGCAGCTAAGAAGTTCGGAGTGAACGAGTTTGTGAATCCGAAAGATCATAACAAGCCTGTTCAAGAAGTATGTTTCGAACAATTTTGGTTGCCCTGTCTCCCATCAGTTGTATTCTTCAATGTGGGAAAAATGCATGTTAATCCATGAACAATATCGGCTATGCTTCATGTTGTGAACTCCATAATCATCGTTGATAATTCCATTGAGGCTGATTCGAAATTGGTCAGGTGATTGCTGAAATGACTGATGGAGGAGTTGATAGGAGTGTTGAATGCACAGGAGCAATCCAAGCCATGATCCAAGCATTTGAATGTGTCCATGATGTAACAACTTATTCTCATCACATCAACATGAGTTTAATTCACCTTATTTCTGATTGAAATGCCATCTTCTGCCGAAGATTTGTATAACTGTTCCACGTGACAGGGTTGGGGTGTCGCTGTGCTAGTCGGTGTCCCAAACAAAGACGATTCTTTCAAAACTCATCCTATGAATCTACTAAACGAAAGAACTTTGAAGGGGACCTTCTTTGGCAACTACAAGCCTCGCACCGACATTCCAGGTGTCGTGGAGAAGTACATGAACAAGGTATGCACATCATGAATTGTGCTGGATGCTGCTATGCTTTGAGACCGCATCTCTCGAGTTCGACTTCTCGAAAAGCAACAGAAAGGATTGTCTTCTTGATAAACTGACATAAGTGTGTATTCTGCGATTTGACAATTTGTGCTGTTCTATTCTGTAGGAGCTGGAAGTGGAGAAATTCATAACGCACTCTGTACCGTTCTCCGAAATTAACAAAGCGTTTGACTACATGCTGAAAGGAGAAGGCCTGAGGTGCATTATTCGCATGGAAGGTTAGAGGACCTGGCCAGGGAACAAAGTCCTTATCCTAGTAATATGAAGAGGTTAGTTGCTTAGGACTAGCGCATTTGGAGGCTTCGCGAGCGAGAGTGGAAGACGAAGTACTAATGGAGGAGGTGATATAGCTTGTATCGTAAGCCGACTATAATAAGCGCGGGTTTGAAATTATTGAGACTTGGTGTTCATGTCCTGTGAGTCGTAAATTTGTAGGCCGACTACGTGTCGATACGGGTCGTGTTGTTGCGGTTGCTGTCTTTTTTTTTTTTTTTTGAAATGCAAATGTTAAGGGTTGCTATGGTCATGAATCAGACACCTCTAGTCTGAGAGGGTGTACTAATTAATAAAGACACGTTTGCCGTTCTACCCGAGTTCAAGATCGCCAATAGAAAAGTGTGCTAGAACTGGAACTGACATTAACTGGAGTTCTATTGAAAATGATAAAACGTCAAGATAACGTAATATTAAGCTCTCGAGTGACTAAGCTCAGATAGAGTAGAGGAACAAATGACCACCAACTTGTTTCAGCTGTACCAATCTTCCGCCAATTTCAAGCCAACTAATTCGATTTCGACACGAGACATAAGGTATATAATACATGTTTGGATAACCTCCTGAGAATTTCTGGTGTCGTTTTTTGCACATGATTAAAAAATACTGTAATTGGGTCTGAAATCGTAATCCATGTTCTTTCGACAAAGTTGATACATTCATTTACTTCCACTAATCTCTCAAAGGCCAAAGCTTGTAAGTAACGAGACGGAAATTGGAAACAGCGTCTATTAAAGAAAATCACTCCGCACTCAGCTCACTTCACAATGGCTACCTCCCTGTCAAAGATCCAGCTAAACCGTACCCCGCTCGGCCCCGCCAATCGCATCTTCTCGTCGGCCCTCTCCTGCAGCCTCCTGATCCTTGGTGCCAGCCCGCACACAAACTCCTGCGCCCTCCGTCCCTCCCCGGTCATTCCCTGCACATTCTCCAGCCCCCACCGCCCCACCAGGAACTCAAGGATGTCCGCGTAGTCGCCAGCTGTGTACACCCCAAGTCGCTGCGCCACAGCGGAGAAGTGCTCGAAGAGGTTCGGGTCGCGGCCGTCGCTCATCAGGTGGGCCGGCATTGTGATCTTCTTCCGCATCATGTCCGCGATGGCCAACATCGCCCCTGTGGGGTCTACCTCGAGTAGCTTCCCAACAATACGGGCGTAGGCGTTCTCGTGGCGCTTTTCGTCGGCTGCAATGGTCCCGCACAGGCGGGCCAGGACGTCGTCCCCACCAGCCTTGGCCAGGCGCGCGGTGTTCCCGTGGGACACGAAGGTGGCTCGCTCCTGGAACGATGTGTACACGAATCCCAAGTACGGGTTGTTCTCCGTTCCCGGGTCCTACAAATCATTTTTGAAAAGTATTAAATTATTTCCTTTTCTTCCTGAAAAATATAAAGGCAGGCAGAATTCCACTGTACGCAAGATTTCAAAATATTCGACCATCAAATCTCAAAACATGATTTTTACTGATACGAATTTCAGATCAATTATATTTTCATCGCTACAAAATTTTCAAAATTTTGATATACTTGCTAATAATCGGGATATATAGATGCTTTTTATTCAATATCTTTAATTAAAGGTAAAACAGAGGGCTGGCTAAAATATTCTCTTTTAAGAACTACTATTTGAGTAAATATTTTGGACAGAATTACAGAAATAACTCCAATATAATTAGGAAAAAAAAGGTTTTAAATTGTCATTGACACAAATCTGATAAAATATATGGAAAAACAATTTTTTTGAACTACCTTTCATATTCATTCTGTTTATTTAAATTAGTGAAACTAGTTTTGTCTTAAAAAAATTGAAAAATGGAGTGTAAATTGGATAAGCCTACACATGATAAAATAGTGACATGCAAATCAGTGAAACCGAGTACTAATATGCAATTTTGCCAAATATAAAAAACAAACAAGTGCGGTAACTACTGGCGGTAATTACCATGCCGGCTCTGATCAAGTACTGGACGGTCCGCTCGACCATGAGCATGTCGACGCGGCCGGACAAGTACAAGTAGGTCTTGAGGAGGTCGCCGTGGCGGTTCTCCTCGGCGGTCCAGGCCCGAGTCCAGACTGCCCACGGGCTCTGGCTGGCTCCGGTCTCGTCCTTGACCCCATCCAACGTGTTGATCATGGTCTGGTACGTCGGCAGCGCGTCCTCCGTTATCATATCCCCCACCAGCACCACGAAGTACTCGTCCGGCAGCTCCGCGGTCCGCTCCCGTAGACCGCGCACCTGTATTAGTCGGTACAGTGAGATACTGTATTAATCGGTACAGTGAGATATTGAAAACGTAACAATGTTAAAATTTTGTCACAATTCAAAGATTCTAATAACTCTGACTCGTATTAGTCGGTTCAATGAGACACTTATGCTTGATGAGACAATCACTTAGATTAACATGCAATGAAATTCTTTCGAGTTTGAGTTTCATAACGTCTTAATGTTAAAACCTCGCCATAATTCGAAACTCCTAACGACTTGTATTAATCGGTCCAATGAGACATTAATGCTTGATGAGACAATCACTTAGATTAACGTGCAACGAAATTCTTCAAACTCGAGTTATTAAGAATATCGCGACGTTAGAACCTGGTCGTTGAAATCAGTGGTGGGAAGAGTGGGGTCGGGAAGGAAGTCGATTGGCTGCCAGCATTCGTCCACGGGCTTAAGTAGAGGCAACACGTTCTCCGTGGCCCAGCCCTCCAGGGACCTGAAGATCTCCTGCTTCTCCGGAGACATGGAGTGGGTCTTTCTCTGCTTCGGCATCGGTGGTGCGGCCGACAAGACGGCCGCGACCGAGACGTGCCGCCTCGTCAGAATGCGGCCGCGCGGGGGCCATGCAAAATGGGGCTTGGTGAGGGTGTGTTGCATGGTGGCTGCTGATGCTGCTGCTTCCGTTTTGAGGTCAAAGTGTGTGAAGTGAGGAATGAAATTAATGGGAGCGTGGAGTTTATGTACGTAAAAGAAATTACTGGTTGCTCTCTGGTTTGACACGGATGAAATGACGATATTGCCATTTTGAAGTGGAGTAGAAGAAAATGATAAGATGATATATGTTCGGTGGGAGAATTATCCTAAATTAATGAATTTTGGAGTTGGGTAAATACAACTTAATTATGGTGTAAACCAAAACTAAAATATATGTTATCCTAGATTGTATTTATTAAAAAATATAACCCAAAATAATAAGCAATTGAATAATTCTATAATACTATAATCTTTGAATCAAGTAGTAGCACTGATAATAATAATGGAGTGCTCACACATACAATTTAGGGAAAAGTACAAAATAAGTCCTGTGGTTTCGCGTTTTTTTGACATATGATCCTGTACTTCAAAAGCGACTTAAAAAGTCCTGACGTTAGTTTCGGAGTATCACTTTTTGTCCTCCGACCTAAATTCGTCCCGAACCTATGGAAAATTACTTTTTCATCCCAATTTTTTTTATATTTTAGTCCCAAATAGGTGTAACTTTTTCGTGTGAACTCTGATTTGGATGATTTCAAGTCGGGTAGGTTCGTAACACATTCGTCTACGACTTTTATGTTGTGAGTTTTGTGATTTGAGCCTTGCGTTTTTGAGTTTCATGTGATTTCGATTGGTATTAGGATTGATAGGCTAAGTTCGTCAACTTTCGGTAGAAAAATCATAACTTTCGCATACGTACTCCGAATCGAGCGATTCCAAAACGAGAGGATCCGTAAGATGTAGGTCTATGATTTTGTTGTTGAGCATTTGGTGAAATTCAGAAGTAGGAGACCCCAACGATCACTGAAAACCCTAGCAACCGCTAGGAGAGTTACAGATTGCCAAGATTTTAGAGTCAGAGAGAGCCGACTTGAGGGACTCCACATCGAAGAGGAGAGATCGGAGATCGTCGACGGCGAGAATGAAGTCCTAATAGTGAGCCTTGCAGACCTCCTCGATCTTGGATTCTTTAGAGCGGGAGAAGTAGCGGAGGTTTTGGAGGAGCACCTCCAGTTTCACGGTGGCGAACTTGGAAGCAGGTGAGGGGTATTTCTGGAATTGTATCAAGTCCAGACTGGTGAATTTCACCAAACACTAGGGTCTTCTACTTCCGAATTTCACCAAACGCTCAACATCAAAATCATAGATCTAGATCTTACGGATCCTCTCGTTTTGGAATCGCTCGATTCGGAGTACGTATGCGAAAGTTATGATTTTTCTACCAAAAGTCGATGAACTAAGCCAATCAATCCTAATACCAACCGAAATCACATGAAACTAAAAAACGCAAGGCTCAAATCACAAAACTCACGACATAAAAGTCGTAGACGAATGTGTTGCGAACCTACCCGACTTGAAATCATCCAAATCATAGTTCACACGAAAAAGTTACACCTATTTGGGACTAAAATGTAAAAAAAATGGGATGAAAAAGTAATTTTCCATAGGTTCGGGACGGATTTAGGTTCGGAGGACTAAAAGTGATACTCCGAAACTAACGTCAGGACTTTTTTAGTCGTTTTTGAAGTACATGATCATATGTCAAAAAAGCGCGAAAGCACAGGACTTATTTTGTACTTTTCCCTACAATTTAATATGCTTCAATAACGTAGCATAAACTAAAAAAAAAAATTAATCGCCCCTTTAATCTCAAGAAATCTAACGACGGTATTATTTTGGAATCGCTAAAGAGAAATTTGGCGACACCACGATATTGGTAAAAAGGGTAATAAGGTAAAATCAAGTAATTGAATTACTATACTGAATAATGCAAAACCAGGGGTTGTGCAGTGGGTTTCGTTAAGAGTCAAGGGGCAAGAAGAAGAAGAGACCAACTAAATCTGTGGGTTCAAAACGAAATATTTGCCAACATATTATTTTCATTTTATTTTTCTGGTGAAGGAAGATTTGAGAGATCCGTTGATTTGCACGAGGCCCAATTGCCCCGTCCTCGGTTCTATCGGAACTCATTTTTCCTCAACGTGTCCACTCCGTTTTGTGCTGAGTAAAAAAACATTCTTAATGTGTTCAAAATCTAATAATTCTTTTTTGATATTGTTATATTTTTACGATTCAAATTTTTATGCAGTGTCTGAATTAATATGACTAGAAACAGTAGATAGTTATGATGTCATCATTTCTTTCAATCTGTTACTTTCTCGCTAAATTTGATTAGATTGTCGATGGTTAAAATAATACTCCATAATATATAAAAATTACCACACACTTATTTGGTTTAGTTATTATTATCACAAATCTTGGTTGAAACTGTCGGGATGCATAGAGTCGATACCGGTCTTGATTTGCTACACAAATTTGGAGATTTCCGTGAACAACAACAAACTGTAAAATTTATTTTACTTAAAGAAATTCGTTATCCATTACTTGATTTCTTGCGGTGTGGGCGCTGTAGTATCTACGTACTATTTCGATCGAAAGTATAGAATATATTAAAATTTGTTGTGATTTTGGTAGACGAAAAATGATTTCGTCTTTAAAAATAACAAACTAGGACCACTTTATCTATATAAATATTTTTATTTCACTATATGGACAGTAATTAACCAAAAGCAGCTTTTTATTTTCTCCATTTTTAAAATTTAAATTGAAGATATTTCAAAATCCATCTAATCATTCTAACTTTACCTCAGATTTTGTTGAACGGGAAATAAATTCATCTTAAAAATTAAGAACCACTCGAGAATTTATTTATTTATTTATCTATATTTAGTTTATAACATATTGGATCAATTTTTAGATCCTAAGACTTTTAAGTCAGCCCAAAAGTTATATTGATTTTCAAATACTTAATGGGCTTAGCAAACGGTCCAAGCCAGGCCCCGGTCGACGTGGGAAAATAAATGGTTATCTATAAGTAAAAAGGTCAAATAAGATTTTGTAATTTTTGGAATGTTCAATTAGCGTCATATAGTAACCTTTAAATTTTCCAAGACTAGCAGGTAAAACGTCATCATTCTAGGTACATCTTCATCAATAGAAATGTGTCAAGGATGTGTCACATTTATTCATAAAAAAGTAAAAATAGAAAGAGTTGGATTCTTAAAGCTGAATGATGTAATTTAACAAATAATGTCTCAATGGTTGTTCTTCAATAAAAATCAAATAAGAAAAAAATGAAGTATGTTTTACTTTAATAATGAATCTTTTATTCCATTCCAACCATTACAAATTATCTGTAAACAATTATATAAATTATGCAATATGATCAATCCGAGAATTCTGATGATTAGGAGAAGCTGAAGCTGATGCTTCTTCCACCACCTCAATTCCTCCAAGAGCATTATCATTAATTCTCTCTATGGACTTGCTGACATGAGAAGGACCCGTTGCACCAACCTTCTTATCTTTGCTTTTGATCTCATCAATATGCAAATCATCCTCAATCTCCAACACCACGGCTTGAGGCCCGTGAGGACCAGCCACTATTGCCTCCTTCACCTTCAAGTGCTCATCGACGTGAACGACTTTCTTTTCGTCGGTTGACTTCTTCTTCTCCTTCTTGTTCTTCTTCTTCTTCATGAAGGAACATATGGCAGCCGCAAGGCAAGCGACGAAGAGGACCCCGCCGAACGAGACTAACACTATGAAAATGACTGTTGAAGACATTTTTAGATTCTAATAGAATGTTGATGGTTTGGAAGTTGTGTTTGGTTGGGGAGAAGGTGGTGAGTTTAGGCTCTATTTGTAGTGAAGGGTGTGAGAGGTTTTAGTAACTTGACCTTCATCCTAAGGTTTGTGTTGGAATGCATTGGAAAACACTTCTTGGGTTTCCCTCACTTCTCAAATTCGCCTTCTTTCAAGGCTGTAAGGCTTCTTCAAATACGCTTCCTAAAATTGGACTTCAGACATCATAAATTATTGATTTTAAAAAAGGTTCAAATGAGAAAGTCGAGGAATACAAGCATGAAATCTTCCAAAAACAAATTTTATGCCAAACCAAACAAAGCCTAAATAAATATGCACCGGAACATTATTGTCGTTGGAAAAATGATCTTCTGTCTTAACAATTAAAGCTCAAACCTCTAAAAAAAACACTCAAGCTTGTTGAAACTTGTAATGTCAACCCTTGTAGTGCAACTAAACTCTTGAGTTCAAATAAGTTGGCCTTAGAAGCTCGAGTCTAAATTGGTTCGATTCAGAAAGTTACAAACAATGATAGTTTAAAATCAATTCATTCAATGGAACGTGCAAGATCTCTAAGAGGAGAAGTGACGTTTCTCCTAGCGGGAACTAAAACAAATTTTAAAGGAGGACGTCTTGTGCGATTACATAATTGGAAAAGAATCAGATATTTTGGCCAATGCAACCACCAGAAGCAAAAATACAATAGGGTTGAATCTGGAAATGGCTAATGCTTCAAGTGGTAAAGGACTGATTCACCAAATCTTAAGTTTTAGATTCAAGCTTTACAAATGTAAAATATATCATTAGTTAACTACCATCTAAATAAGAGTCTAAAGAGTAACAATGTTCGGTTCTGATACAAAGATTCAGCACACAAAAAAACTGGGAAATGCATCATCTCCCTAATACATTACAAGTAATGGAGGTAAATGCCTTCTATAGTACAACATGGTCACACCTGCAACTGGATTTCCCCCTTATCAACAATAGCACCAGGCAAACTTTTACAATATATTACAAGAACAAGAAACCCAGTTATGTATCTGCATGCAGACCTGTGTCGATCTCATGTGTGACTAGGTTGTTGATGGAAGAACAGGGTAATTGTTAACGGCGCGTCGAGAGTTATCTAAATGTTGGATGACAAAAGGGCCAACATGATTTCGTTCCACATATCAGGAACTCCGGGCAGACACCAGTGGCTGCAATCTGGTACAGATGGATTGTCACTCCAGTTACCAACATGAGCGTCGCCTCGATAGGCCCCCATGAGAGTCACGTCCATAACATTCACCGGAAGTGCCATCTTCTTGGTTAACCGAATTACGGCATCAGAAAAGGGACTTTTGTCCCTGCCTAGAGGTTTCGATGAAGGGTGCTGAGTTAACTTGCAAGAAAGACGAGTTCGGCCACTAGTACAAACGGAGGAAAGCACAGGATCAGTTAAAATGCGCCATATCACAAAGAGTTCGTTTCCTTACCCGAAATTCACAAACTGAAACAAGCAAAAGCAAGAAAAAATTGAGCTATGGACAAAGTGGAAGAATGCGCACCTCCAGTGGGTAGCTTCAAAGGTCCGGAAGAATACGTGTGTTTTGTTTGCATTGATGAAGGATTCAGCCCAGGAGGCCCAGGCTCTTAATGCAATTCTGAAAGCAGTTGTTATAGGCATTCCAAGCTTCAACGATCCCTTGAACTGAAAATAGCAGCCCCTGTAAGTATCAGAACTATTTCATCAGACCATTGAAAAAATGTATCACCTAGATTTTGAATCAACTTTCATCTTCCTCGGTGACCCACAAGACATGACGATCTCATTGGTAAATTAGTTGATAACTTACATTTCAAAGAGCTTACTAGGGGTCCACCAATGTCCTGAGTTGAAGATTAGAACATCAGAATCAATCCACTCGTTGCTGATATCGTCTAACTGGTCGAGCTTCAGAGTAGACTTGACCCTCTTTGGAGCATGCTTGGGCTTTTCACCCGGCTGCACCAGGAATACCGATCGGTAGAAGTCAACTCTTAGGTCAAAAGAACTGAACCGTACACCTAAAAACCGAATTTGCTTGGTAATATTGTTCCCATTGACTTCAAAAACGGTCTTCTTATCCTCCACACCCGTCATGAGCATACAAATCAGGGATTCCCATTGTGTTCTAGCCAATGAATCACCAACAAAAACAATCCGTTTCCTTCGAAGCAACTTCAGAGTTTCATGCACATTGAACCTTGGGATATCACAACCTGCAGGCTTCCACCTCCATTTCGTGTAACCTTCATCTGCTCTTCCATTAGCCAAACAATTGAATCCCTCCTCCGCAAAAGGACACAATGACGCATTGTAGAGTGGGTAATCCTCATCTTGGATCCAACTTCCCTTGAACACATTGCAACCCTTAATCAAGCCGTTCGACTTGGGAACAGTATAACCACTAACAACTGGGCGAGCTCGGGGAAACAGCAGCAAGTACGCACAACCAAAAACTAAAAAGAACGCAACCAACAATACTACCGATACAATCCCGTTAAACGACTGCAAGATCCAGAATTTGCAATGACCCTTTAATACAACCTTTCCAAAACTCCAAACCCGGGCGTAAAAATGCCTGATTCGGCATACTAAAGGATGATTGAAGCCATAGCAGACCTCCATTATCACGAATACCCAGAAACTAGAACTTCCAAAATCTCATCACAAAATTGAAAAAACTAAAAGTAACCCAGAACTCAAATAGCACCAAAGACGCAGCCTTCCACAGAAATTCCTACATAAAGTCCCATTTCTTGAGCTCCCCAACACAGCACCAACTCAGAAAAGCTCAAGTCTTTTAACAAAAGCCAACTTTAAGAGTCCATTTCCGAAATGCGAAAGAGGAAAAAATGCATCGTCTTGCCTGGTGAAGTGGCTGGAGAGAAATTCTTACAAGGCGAGTAACTGACGTGGCGTGTGATCCAGAGAAGCTCCCAGTCCCATCCACAGGGGTTAGGTGTTAGAAAGCAACTCCCTTTCTAGACAAGTTATGTCCGGCCCCGGCAATTAAGCTGTTTCAACGAGATCCTTGTCCACCCCCATAAAAGTGAGGTACAATTTGGCAATTTGCTGGTCCTTTAATATTTTATTTTTTTAGAAGGGAATGGATGTTGGTTTTTTAAGTGTAGGTAGTCTAGAAAATAGCATCGAAATTAACAGAATTTAGACCTAGTTAGTTAACTAACTCCGCATTAGCGGGATAAAGGTGAAAGTTTTACCTAGTATGAATATTTTTTTTCATTTTTATCTCTCTCAAATTTTAATCTTGTCTCGTGTAGATAGATTTGCTTAAAAAGGGCGGTGGGCGGGCTATGGAGGATTTTTTTTTTTTTTGGTGTTACTATTCATCCGAAATTACGAAATTGGTA
>SOPF01027026.1:135512-199604 GCA_012979155.1 Hypericum perforatum | reverse complement strand
TACCAATTTCGTAATTTCGGATGAATAGTAACACCAAAAAAAAAAAATACGCTATGGACCTATGGTTAAGATTCCGGGGAAAGTTTGACTATTTAATTCAATTCTTATATTATGATTTATGAGCGATATTTTTTTAACCATTTATATTCAACTAATTGAGTTGATTGTTTTTGGAATGTAATCAAAAAACTGAGGTACCATATTGCAGCCAGATAGGAGAGAGAGAGAGAGAGAGACTTTTTAGTTGCTTAAAATTGTAACCAAACCGCATACAAACCAAATGCTGACGAAAATGTTATTAGGCTGGAAATCTTACAATTTTACACATGCCAGCACCCCGCTTGCAGGTCTGTAATTAATTGTTCTTGTAAATATGATAGCTTATAAATCCCAAAAAATTGACAGCCTTCGAACAATGTAACCTACTGATCAAATCCAATTTCGTACATTAGCTGTTTGGCATGATTTTCTCCTCAAGATGTCACAAAGGTCGAAAGAGCGATGTTACAATACAATCCCAAGGTTTCTTACATGAATGATCTCTTGTAAGCCTCTGGATATTCTGCAGATATTGCAGCACTTAGGCAAACAAGTGATAAGAACAAGCTTTCATACTCGGGAATGGAAGTGGACACCATGATGCTGCAGTGTGAACTTTGTCATTGGGTCAAAGCTCAAACAAGAGGGTTGGTTGTCCACTCCACGGATCAAGCTTGGAGTTTTCTGAAATGATCTCGTAGTATGAGGGATCGTCGGATAAATCTTCATGACAGCAGCAAGTAGAAACCTACAGTCTGTCAAATCTACCGAGTTTGCTATGACGTGCCACATCAATCCCCTTCACAAATCAGCAGCTAAGAGTTCGGAAGATCTTTCTGACAGGAAATGGACTAGAGAAGAACAATCACTTGATATTAAAGACTGCAGTTGCAGTTTCAAGATGGTGCTTCATTTCAGCTTTTGCAAGTTCCACCTGTTACCAACATAACCGTGAAAGATTTAGAATATAAGAACAAGAAAACTGTCATCTGGAACAGAAAACTGCTGCTTCAATCAGAGTGCTTCAGTACCTTCAGGGAAACAAGCTTTGCAGTTTCATCCACTAGAAACCCGGCCACGGCCTAGTCTCCTAGAAAACTGGCAACATCAAATAACCTGAGCCCGGTTTGCCAAAATGTGACTACGACTAGACATGGCGTGCCTCATGAAAAAGCTGAAAATTGAGCAGAATATAAGATTAAATGCTACTACCATTACATCCAACTTAATTATCTAACAAAACAAGATTGTAACACCACGTGGTCCGGTCTAATGAAAGGCTTGTTTGTTGAAAGTTTTACATAAACAGGGAGGGAAGTACACTACTAGCTGGAAAGGGAAGTTCATGAAGACAGATCCAAGATAGGTAAGTAATAAAGTTGTTTGGGTGGCAGGGTAAGCATCACTGGCTTCCTATAGAGAGGAGATACTTCCACATCTAGAATCCATGCTGAGCATTAAATAACGTGAATCAGCATGGTGCTTTGTGATGCAACCTCATAGCTTGGTTTCAATGGGACCGTTACAAGTTACAACTGTAATTCAATGATACTTTCCAGTCCATATAGAAAGAAATTCGAAAATCTGAGTGTATCTAGATATTCTGTTTGACTAGCAGGGCCACACAAGTGTAAGTGGCAGGGAATCTCCAACAATGAAGAGTGCGGCAAGGATACAATGCAGGCAGTGCAACATCTCAGGCAGGCATTATTGGCATGAGGTTAATATCAGCATGATGAAAGTATGAGAATATTTTTTTCAAGGCAAGGTCAGAAGCTCTCCCAACCAACATGTTGCATGTGTTTGTGTTCATGAGTCTGGTTAACCAATAGGCAATAGGGTACCTCTTTTTCTTCGGATACCAGTCTGCCTACATGAACTCATATGTTCTGGCATGCGTCATTCTGTGCATGTGTTAGCTCCACCAAGATAACAGGGAGAGATCGGAGAGAAATAAGAACACCTTGACTGAAATAAGTCCGTTTCTTCTAAAGCAGCTAGAATTCCCCAGCATAATTGAAATGGCCGCCAATCTATGTATCCAGAAGCCTCACAGGCATCATCACAACCCTATCATCCTCCGTGAAATGTATTGGCCCAACAAAACACAGAGAGGAGCATGTTTTCACTTAGAGATAGTAACAGAAGTGTCCCATCTCACCCCTCTTCTAGGAAAAAGTAACCAGTTAAGGCATGAGAGTGGTCATCTTTCGCATGTCTCAGTAGCTCACTCAAAACTTCATATATTTCACTAGTACTATCATGAGAATCATCCCCTGCCATGAACAAGTTTGTTTTCTGTCCTACTGCTATCCAGCTACATCCAGGAAACTTTATAACTCCTTTTTCTCTCATCGCCTTCCTTACAATTTTCACCTCTTCCCAATTTCCTGATGCAGCAAGAATATTTGAAAGAAGTGTATATGCAGAAGAATTCTGGGGTTCCAGCGCGATTAGTTTCTCAGCTGCTCGTTGACCCCGCGAGTCATCACCATGTAATGTGCAAGCTCCAAGCATTGTAGCCCAAATCTTTGCATCAACTGCAAAACTAAGTTTATTAATGAACGCTTCTGCTTCTTGAAGAAATCCCCATCTTCCAAGAATATCAACCATGCAAGCATAATGATCTGCACTCGGTTGAATCTGGAAGTGAGTAACCATAGCATCAAAAATAAGGCGGCCTTCTGATACTCTCCCGGTATGACTGCAAGCTGTGAGCGCTCCAAGGAATGTTACATCGTTGGGCATGACTTGCGAGTGCATCATCAGCTCAAAAACTCTAAGTGCATCTTCTGCAAACCCATTCTTAGCAAGCCCAACTATCATTGAGTTCCACGAAATGGCATTCTCCTTACTCTCCATTTCCTTAAAAACTTGCTTAGAACTTGTTACATCCCCGCACTTAGCATACATGTCAACAAGAGAACTACAAGTCAATTCATCCAGGTCATAGCCACAATGAAAAATAAGAGCATGAATTTGTCTGCCACATTCTATAGATGATAAAATAGCAGATGCTCTGAGGACAGAGACAAATGTGGCCTGGTCTGGTAAGGCATCGCAACTATGCATTTCCTTGAAGTACTCCAAAGCTTCCTCGCTGCAATCATGCTGTGCAAGTCCCGAGATCATGGATGTCCACATTACAGTACTTTTTGGATTGGGCGACTGTGAGAAAATACTAGTTGCTTCAGTTTTACTCAGGGAGTTCATGTACATGCCTAAGAGAGCAACACCCAAGAAGTCATCATCATGCTGCAGGCCTGACTTCAGAATCATACAATGGAATTCCCTTCCAAGATTTAACATGTGAGGATCATTACATGCATCTAAAAGGCTGGCAAATGTAATTTCTGAGGGGCGGAACCCTTGATCCAGTATCCTTCTGAATTCTATGATTGCCTCCTCTATATTACTTGGAGCAAGTCCTCCAATTATAGCATTCATGGAGGCCAAACTCTTCTCCGGCATGCATGAAAAGATTTGTTTTGATAAGTCAACAGCCCCACACTTTGAATACATGGAAATGAGGGAACTTCCAGTATACAGGTTTGTTTCCAGACCACACTTGATAGACAGACAATGTATCTGCTTCCCCTGCTCGATCCCTTTCATGTTAGCACAAGCACTCAGTATGCTAGAGAGGGACACCTCAGTGGGCAAAATTCCAAGTGAAATCATTCTTTGGAACATATGAAATGCTTCAACCACATCATGTTCCTGCACATAACCAACAATTATTGCATTCCAAGAAACATCATCTGGGTTTTGTATTCGCTCAAATAGTTGCCTTGCATCCTCAAGCATCCCACATTTAGCATACATATCAACCAGTGCATTTCCTACAAATAAGTTTGATGAAAATCTGCTCTTGATAATAACAGAATGGAGCCAACAACCAACTTCTACATACTCCAAGCAAGCACATGCACTCAGAATGCTGGTATAAGTAAATTCATCTGGTTGGAGACCAGAGTGTTTCATATCGAAGAACAGTTCCATGACGTTTTGTGCATTACCATTCTGTGCATGTCCTCCAAGCATAGTGTTCCACAAGATGGCATTTCGTTCATCTAAATCATCGAAGACTTTCTGCGCAGCTTCCATCTTCTTGCACTTAGAATACATGTTGATCAATGAACTTCCAACATAAACATTAGAGTGTAAGCCCTGTTTAATGGCTTCGGCATGCACTAGCACGCCATAATTAAGAACAGCTACATTGGCAATGGCACTCAATATGCTACCAAATGTAGACCTGGTGGATTTTGTACCAGATTTTCTCATATCTTGATAGAACTGGATTGCTTCAACATCATGACCTCTTTTAGCATGCCCCGAAATCATCACATTCCAAGCGACGACATTCGGTGTAAAAATCCTTGAGAACAAGTTAGTAGCATCAACTAGCCTGCCTACGCCAATATATGCATTCATAACTGTCACAATTGCTACTTGGTCTGGTTGATGACCGACTTTGTTCATTTGTTCAAACACCATTATTGCCTCCAGATTTAAACCAGCCCTGAAATAACCAGCGATCATTGACGTCCAAGAGACCGTATCCAACTCCACAGCCCCGTCAAAAACTTGACGAGCATCTTCCACGTGGTCACACTTTGCATACATATTAATAAGAGAGCCCTGACAAAAGAAACTCGACTGAAGCCCCATCTTCAAAACAATACAGTGAACTTTCTTACCACTAATAACACCCTCCGAGCGAGCACAACCCGACAGTACAATGGAACAAGTATACTCGTTCGGCTTCAGTCCAGAATTCCACAACAAGCCAAAAGACCCTAATACCAACTCCAAGTCCCCCCTCTTAGAATACAGTGACAACATCGAGTTCCAAGCAACCACATCTCTAATCTCGAGTCTATCAAACACCTTCCTTGCCGACCCCATGTCACCACACTTGGCATAAAGGTCAAGCACTGAATTCCCGAGAGGTCCCCCCATCGACATAATCCCAAACTTAATGCTCCGGGAGTGAATGAGCTTGGAGGTCGTCGACAATTGACTCATCCTGTGAGGCATTTCGTCGAACAGGTTGCGGGTATTCAATTGCTCGCACTTTCGAAGACAAACCTCGTGGAGATTGGCGTAAGTGTGGAGTTTGCGGGGCCAAAACGGACGAGCGGACCCAGTTGGGAGGATTCTTTTGGGGCAAACGAGGAGCGGGTTTGAGGCTTTGAGGATGAGAAACCGGTACATGGCAGACTCCGGATGCCTCATTTGTTTAGTTTTACAAGAAGTAAACACGTAAAATCCGAACTCCGATTAATCGGCTCCGCGGGTGTAGGAAACATATTTCACATCCTACGACGACTGAGTTGCCTTCCATTTCTTCTCTTCTTCTTCGCCATTACGAATAATAAATAATTAATGGCGCCAAAAATTGCACGCCAATTTGTAATTAAAAGCCGATAGAGCTGGGCTTAGGGAGCAAATTTGCATTACCGAGAGCACTATGTTCTAGGGCCCAACTTGGACTGGGTAACACTGCTAGGCCCTACAACTTTGAAATTGCTCCTTTCTGATTTTTTTTTTGGAAAGTTCACATAAATACTTTGTAGTTTCAACTTTTTGTAATGGGGTACCATGTAGTTTCAAATTGGTAATTTGGTCATTGTGGTTTGCGAAAAAAATTCGGGCAAGTCCAAGGTAATTGCCCACTCAAAGCACCCGTCATTGATATTCTGACCAGGGAACGGGTTGATATTCTGATCAGGGACTCAGGGTGTCGAGCTCTGCGTCGATCGGGTGGCGGACTCCCTTTATTGGGAATAGCGGTAGGTGAGGTCAGGGGTTCGGTGCCCTCGTCGGAATATCGGCGGCAGTTGTTTGGAATTTAGGGTTCGGTCCACTGAATTTTTTTTGCAAACCACAGGGACCAAATTACCAATTTGAAACCTCCCGTTATAAAAACTTGAAACCATAGGGTACTTATATGAACTTTTCCTTTTTTAAAGTGGCTTACAGCCTATATTAGATAATCAAGTTACAATATAGAGAAATAAATACATATAAAAAGTATGGATACGCCCAACAAAAAATGAAAATCAAACCGAAGGTTACACAATGGCATGGGCGGAAGACAAAGGGTGGACGAGAAGCTATGAAAGCTAACGTCTAAGGTGAAAAGCTATCGAGACAAACATCGGTTAATAACCACAAGAAAAGGTATTTGAATGCATCAAAGGTACACTCAAATGAGAGCCAATGTCGAATAAATTCAACTACAACAAGTTTATCCACGTGCAATAACCAGAAAGGCATCGACACCTAAACGGACCTTGGAACAGAGTCCCAACAAAAGATTAAAGGACAACAAAAATACATGAAACAAAGACACTAAGCCAAAAATCCACCAAACAAGAGTGGATCTGAGCAATACTTCCAACAACAGAATAAACACATAAGAAGGATAAGACATAAACAATATAAATCAACAATAGGAGAGAAAAAGCATAAACTAAACCAGAAACATATCGAAGGGGTGGTCCATAGAGACCAATCCCTCCGGTTGCTACAAATGGCCGCCACGGGGTAGCTGGTGGTTGGGCTAGTAGTTATGTTAAGCGGAATTGACAGACATAGAGAAACTGGTTGCTGCAAGCTCCTTCCTTGCTGGACGATGATGACTGGATCAGGGCCGAGTGAAGGGCTAGGAACCTAAGGAGAGACAAAAAAAAATAGAGCCTCAGACAGTGGAAGATGGAGGGTGGCAGAGGGTGGAGAAGGAAGGTGGATGATGGAGGAGAGTGGATGAGGGTGGAAGATGGAGGGTGACAAAGGCCTTTATTACGAAACAATAGAATTTTCAAAATACAAATAGTCTGAAATTTGAATTAATAAATAGTCTAAAACTTCGAGTTCAAAGCAAAGTAAATGGTCTGAAAGATGCATGTAGCTCTCTTCTACTCTCATCCCGACACCCCAATATTTGTAAGCACATAAGAAGACATCCGTGGTGATTCATAAACTCAGTAACGAACTCTACTACATATCTCAAACAATAACAATCACAAAAGAAACACAGCTTGGCCTTCGTAACATCACACAAATGAAATCGCAATAATGATCACAATAGCAATCATAATACACTCACAATATGGAGCTCCAGAGTTCTTACACTCATATTGGGATTCTTATGGTCCACTGATAAATACTCCCTCTTTCTCAAAAGGGTCCATTAGATAAGAGTACTACCTTTCACAAGCCCAAATAATCCACGTACCTTTCCGTCCATTTGATCGCACATACCTTGGGTTACCCGATAGCCCCTTAAGTGATATGTACAAACTATGGTCCACTAGGTACATGACAATCTCGCATGTATCACAATACACATTAAGTTCATAGTTCGAAACATAATTCCACATTCAAAATCAATATCAATACCAATTCCACACTCCAAGTCAGAATTCGAAACTGATATACAATTAAACAATCCAAATTCAATAACACAGATTAACAATCCAAAATCAGAATCCAAATCTGAAATCAGGAATCCGAATCTGAAATTTGAAATCAGAATCTGAATCAAAAATCCAAAATCAGAATCTGAAGCAGAAATCCAAAATCAGAATCTGAATCAAAAATTTAAATCTAAAATCTGAAATGTGAATTGAAAGTTTGAAATCAAAATTCTCCCAAACCACAACAAATATCAATCACATAACAAAGACAGAATTCACTTATCTCCAATGATTCCTAACGATAATCCCACGCCCCTAGATATGCTCTTCTCCTTTTTGTTTACGAAAGCCTAAATGGAATCAAATTAATTTATATAGAAGGTTTGTAATCTAAATTGCATAGCTATACGGCAAAGCTTACCCTACGAATTTGAGATTCCCGCCTTGATCTTCTAGGAGTCCCAGATTAACAAGATTGTCCTCCTCACCTTTTAAAAGAAAGATTTGTGAGGCTTTCTAGATGTGCATAATTCCGAGTAAATGAACAAAAAGGCAGAATCAATATTACCCCTAACATCTAGCGTGATCGTTGCTCTTCCTTCTGTGCTCTCTTAATCTCTTTCTCTCTGGCAGGTTTCTTCTCCTTCACAATAGAGATGAATTTCATGAATGACATGTCTATTAACCCTAGTTTTTCCTAAACAGTTAGGGTTAAGTAAAAAATTACCAATTACTCCCCAAATGAGTAGAAAGTATCAAAATAGTCATTATATTCTAACACTTATCACTTAGATCCACCCAATTCTTATATTTTACCCCCTTACATGAAGTTTGTCCTCAAACTTACCTATGTAATTGAAGAGGTACGGGTACTTCTCCTTCATTTATGAACTTAGCTCCCAGGTAGCTTCTTTCTCCGTATGGTTACTTCACTGTACCTTAACGTATTCAATCATCCTCCTATGGAGTTGTTGTAGTTTAAAGTCTACGATTCTTAGTGGAATGTCTTCATAACTCATATTTGGGCAAACTTCTGTTAGAACTTCTTGTACTATTTGACATTCTCTTGGAATGTACTTTCAAAGCATGGACACATGGAACATATCATGTATTCCTACTAAAGCTGGGGGTAATGTCAATCGATATGCCGATTTTTCTATTCACTCGATAATATCATAGGATCTGATAAATTACAGATTAAGCTTTCCTTTCACTCCAAATCTACAAATAGCTTTGGTCGGGAAGACTTTCAAGAACACATGATCCCCCTAGCTCAAACTCTACTCCTTTACAACGTCGATATGCAAATTTCTTTTGTCAATCTTATGCTACTTGTATCCAACTTCTTATGACATGCACTTTCTCAGTTAATTCTCTAAACATTTCCAGACCAAGAATTCCTTTCTCTCCTATCTTGTTCCAGCTAATGGGTGATCGACACTTTCTTCGGTATAGGGCTTCGTAGGAGGTCATACCTATACTTGCATGGAAACTATTGTTATATGCAAATTCCGCTAAAGGGATGTGCCCTTCCTAATTTCCCCCAAAGTCTAAAACACAAGCTCTTAGCAGGTCTTCTAGAGTTTATATGGTTCTTTCATACTGTCTATCTGTCTGTGGGTGAAAGAAGGTGCTAAATTGCAATTTTGTCTCCATTGCCTTCTGAATGCTACACCAGAATCTAGATAGAAACCTTGTATCTTGGTCCAAAGTAATGCTTAATAGAACACCATCAAGTTGCACTATTTTCTTAATATATAGTTCTGCCATTTGCTCAATAGACATCCTTGTCCTGTATGCCAAACAATGTGCAGTCTTTGTAAGTCAATCAACTATCTCCCAAATAGCATCCTTTCTATGTGTATTCTTTAGCAGTCCTATCACAAAGTCCATATAGTGATCATTTCCCACTTGTACTACAGGATCATGCAACTTGCCATATAGTCAGCTATCTCCTTTTTCATTCTCGGCCACCAGAAGCTAAGTTTCAAATCTTGATATATTTTGGTTCCTCCCGGGTATCCAGAATAACGAGTAGTATGTGTCTCTTCCAATACTTTGTTCTTCAATTCCTTGGAGGTAGGTACACAAATTCTATTCTTGTAGTATAGAAATATATCTGTCCTAATATGGAAGTCTTCTATCTCCCCTTGTTGAACTTGGTGCCTCAGTAAAGTCAATACAGCGTCTTATCACTATCCTTTGCCTAATTGTGTCTGGAGTGTAGGTTCCATCTCCATACTTGCCAATAACCCCACAGATGAGTTATCCTCTAGTTCTGGACTCTTTAGTTCTCGTATCAAATTCTCTTGCCTTGTTAGCTCATTTTCCACCTCTGGACTTAAATGATTGTCCTTCTTGCTTAAAGTATATGCCACTACGTTGGCCTTTCCTGGGTGATAGTGAATCTTTATATAGTAATCCTTGATCAGTTCTAGCCACCTTTGTTGTCTCGTATTTAGTTCTTTATGGGTAAAATATATTTGAGACTCTTATGATCTGTGTATATTTCACAACATACTCCGTAGAGATAGTGCCTCAAAACCTTGAGTGCATGGACGACTGCTGCCAGTTCTAGATCATGAGTAGGGTAATTTTTCTCATATGGCTTGAGTTGTCTTGAAGCATATGCAATTACCTTATCATCCTGCCTTAGCACGCACCCCAACCCATTCTTTGAGGCATCACTATAGACCACAAAGTCTATCCCTTCCTTGGGTTAAGCTAGTATGGGTGCTGATATCAGTTTGTTCTTCAACTCTTGAAAACTCTGCTCACATTCTCCTATCCATGTAAATTTTACTCCCTTTTATGTTAGTCTGATTAGGGACATGGCTATCTTGAAGAAGTCTTCCACAAATCATCGATAGTAACTTTTGTAGTCCTAGAAAGCTATGTATGTCTGCCACATTCCCCAGTTATTTCTAGTTCACCACTGCTTCAATTTTGCTAGGGTCTATGAAAACTCCTTCTCTCGAGATAACGTATCCCAAAAACCTAACTTTCTCGAGCCAAAATTCACACTTCTTAAATTTGGCATACAATTGTTCCTTCTTTAGGATCTGCAATACCATTCTTAAGTATTGCTCATGCTCCTCCCTACTAGGCGAGTATACCAAAATATCATCAATAAACACCACAACGCACTTATCTAAATATGGCCTGAATGTGCGATTCATGAGATCCATAAATTTGGCTGGAGCATTGGTTAATCCAAAGGGCATAACTAGAAACTCGCAGTGTCCATACCTTGTACAAAATGTGGTGATAGGTACATCCTCCTCTCGGATCTTAAATTGGTGATAGCCTAATCAGAGATCTATTTTGGAGAATACCTGAGCTCTTCTCAATTGATCAAATAGATCTTCAATCCTGAGAAGTGGATATTGGTTTTTAATGGTGAGCTTGTTCAGTTCCTGATAGTTTATGCACATTCTCATACTTCCATCATTTTTCTTCACAAATAGGACTGGTGCTCCCCATGGTGAAATACTGGGTCTAATGAAACCCTTGTCTAGCAATTCAACCAATTGTGACTTTAACTCTTTTAGCTCAACTAGGGCCATGTAGTACGGTGCCTTAGAAACTGAATGAGCCCCAAGGATTAGTTCAATCTGAAACTCTACTTCTCTATCCGGGGGTACCCCTTGTATGTCCTTCGGAAACACATCCAAAAACTCGTTAGCCTCATGTATTTGATCTAGGGTGACTTCACTTCGAGTGTCCATGGTATTAGCAAGATAAGCGATATCACCATTTTGTATCAGCTTCCTGGCCTTGAGAACTGAAATTAAATATGGTGAGGGGATTTTAGCAGTCTTGCCTTCAAAAATAAATTCTTCTTGCTTGGGAGGTCGAAAGATCATTGTTCTTCTTCTACAATCAATGGATGCGTGGTGATTTGCCAGCCAATCCATACCAAGAATAACATCAAAACCCATCATCCTCATAACTCTAAGATATCTAGGAAGTTGACGACCGTTAATATAGATGTCACAGTCACACCCTTGGTCTACCACTATAGTCTTTCCTAGGGGTGTCCTCACTTCTATTTTCTCATCATAGTTATTCCGCTTTAACTTATGTCTCTGTACAAAGTGCTTAGCAATAAAAGAGTGCATAGCTCCTGAATCAAATAAAATATTTGCAAAACTGTCTCCTACTAAAAACTTGCCTGTCACATAAGGTAAGCAAAATTATCGTCCTAGGTGATCACGCAATTCGTAGTTTATGTAAAGCAAGCAAAATAGTTGTCACAGAAATTTTTATTTACCTGTCACTACGACTCCCTTTTACCTTACATCTTCTTGAGTGAGTACATAAACTCGAGCTATAGGTCGAGGGGCTAGATTAGCACCTATCTGAGTGGGGGCATGAGTGGCGGAGTTTGACTGTACTCGAAGTTATGGGCAGCTAGCCACCAAATGTCATATCTTCCCACATTTGAAATAAGCTTTGGTAATCCACTTGCACTGTTCCTCCAAATAACCTGGTCGTTTACACATGACACATTATAAGCTAGAGTTCTTATTACTCCTGCCAACTCCTATGATATAAGTTCATTTTGCTGGTTCTTCCGCTTGACTAAAACCCAGCTTCCTCTTAGCTAGTTCCTTATCCTTCTTCTGGCATATGTTCTACTCCACCACTAATACCCTTTCGAGCACTTCCTTGTAAGTGGACAGTAGAAGAGATACAACATGGTCCCTAATTTCTTCAGCAAGTCCATCCTCAAATTTCTGAGCTCGGGTGTTCTCATCCATAAAAGTAGAAGACTTAACATTGAGAGACGTATGAACTCCTGGTCATATTTTGTCACCATCTTATCTGCCTGCACTAGCTAATCAAACTCTCGTGCTAATCTCCCTCCATCGAGGAGCAGGGATAAAATACTCCATAAAGTCCTTCAAGAAAGCTTTCTACCTGTAAGCCCCATCACTCTCAGCTAGTAGATCGCTGCATACCCATTTTTGAGTTTTTCACCATCGCAAGGCATTGCCAGTTAGCAGGTAAACAGCAAATGTCACCCTCTCAGTTTATGGGGTTTGGGCAATCTGAATGCCTTTTCCACCTCCATCACCTAATCATCTACTTGTATAGGCTCCTCCATATCATCAAAGCTAGGTGGTTTGACCCATTGGAATTCACAGTACTTAGTAACTGCTGACTGAGGTTGTTGCAGAACTATAGGTTGGGGAATGGTGGTTGCCTGTTGCTGCTGCTGCTGAACTAGGAGGCCCACGATTTGTAGCAGTATACTATCAGCATTCTGCCCCTGTTTGTGCACCAGTGGAAGCTGTGGTACCAAGTTCGCAGGATCTGCAGCATTGATAAGTTGCTCGTTCGTGGCCGAATAAACATCAGATTCAACCTGCACTTCAAGAACCACATCAGGAGCATTAGTGAGTGGTACCTGCGTAGTCCTAGTAGCAAGGGGAGGTAATACTAGTACACTCACTCCAGCTTGTCTAAATTCAGCTTGCTTGGAACCTTGCCCCTTTGATGTAACACTCCTTGTTTGTGGTGCCATGAGTTCTCTACCTGGAGGGTCAGAATATCACTAATCTATTTGGGTCACACCATTCACAAAGAGCATAAAAGTAGGAACCATACTTTGAATGACATCATAATCCTACTCAGCACAATTGGAACAAGAATTCTTAACATAATCACGACATCACTTCATTAACACTACATGTCAAGTAAGTAACCACGCCATATCATAATCACACCAAAATTCCTCATTCACAATACTAATAAAGTTAATCACACCATCTACTGGGATCACTCCTTTAATACTTAAGTCACAAACGTACATTAAATGCCTACAAGATTCGGAAAAGTTAAACATTCTCGACAAAAGCGTAAAAAACATATGACAAAAAATTTTAAATGCCCGTAACTTTCAAACGGCTGCGAATTAGGCCCCAAAACTGAAACATTCTAGCATAGCGGGAACATATGTAGATCTTGAAAATCCCTTTTCCGAAAAGATATTATAATAGAAAATTGGATAAACGAGTCAGAAGTTATGGCTGTTCAAAGTTTCAGTGGTTTTGACGCAAACATCATGTGAGAATGTGCACCTAACTTTCTGCCGCAATATTCCATCGCAAACAATCTAACCCCAATACCCTCAATATCGCTCATATGCATGCAAATGTGAATGTGGATGATTTCAAATCCTCTTTTGTTTTATAAAATGCTTTGATACCATAAATTGTCAGGACCCGAAGAGAACGTGATAAAGCCCTTTATTACGAAACAATAGAAAATTTTTGAAATACAAATAGTCTAAAATCCAAATTAATAAATGGTATAAAACTCTGAGTTCAAAACAAAGAAAATGGTCTGAAAGATGCATGCAGCTCTCTTCTACTCTCGTCCCAACACCCCAGTATCTGTAAGCACATAAGAAGATAGTCGTGGTGAGTCATAAACTCAGTAATGAACTCTACTGCAAATCTCAAACAATATCAATCACAATAGAAATACAACTTGGCCTTTGTAACGTCACACAAACAAAATCGCAATACCGGTCATAATAGCAATCGCAATATACTCACAATATTGAGCTCCAAAGTCCTTACACTCATGTCGTGATTCTTATGCTGCACTGATAAATACTTCCCCTTTCCCAAAAGGGCCCATTAGATAGCAGTACTACCTTCCATATGCCAAGATAGTCTACGTACCTTTCCGTCCATTTGATGCACATACCTCAGGTTATCCAGTAGCCCCTTAAGCGATACATACGAACTATGATCCACTAGGTACGTGACAATCCTGCATGTATCATAATACACATCAAGTTCATAGTTCAAAACACAATTCCACATTCGAAATCAATATCCATACCAACAACATAATTCCACGCTCCAAGTCAGAATTCGAAACTGACACATAATTCAACAATCCAAATTCAATAACACAGATTAACAACCCAAAATCAGAATCTAAATCTGAAATCAGGAATCCAAATATGAAATCCAAAATCTGAATCTGAATCAGAAATCTGAAATTAGAATCTGAATCAGAAATCCGAAATCAGAATCTGAAATCAGAATTCTCCAAAACTACAACAAATATCAATCACATAACAAATACATAATTCACTTACCTCCTATAATCCCTAACAAAAATCCCATGCCCTTAGACACGCTCTTCTCATTTTTGTTTACAAAAGCCTAAACATAATCGAAATAATTTCTATAGAAGGTTTTGCAATCTAAATCGCATAGCTATAGGGCAAAGCTTACCCTACAAATTTGGGATTCCTGCCTTGATCTTCTGGGAGTCTCGGATTAACAAGATCGTCCTTCTTACCTTTTGAAAGAAATATTTGTGAGGCTTTCTGGATGTGCACAATTCTGAGTAAACGAACGAAAAGGTAGAATCAATCTTTACCCCTAACATCTGGCGTGATTATTCCTCTTTCGTCTGTGCTCTCTTGATCTCTTTCTCTCTGGCGGGTTTCTTCTACTTCACAATAGAGGCAAATTTTGTGAATGACATGTCTATTAACCCTAGTTTTTTCTAAACAGTTAGGGTTAAGTGGCAAATTACCAATTACTCCCCAAATGAGTGGAAAGAATCAAAATAGTCATTATATTCTAACACTTATCACTTAGATCCACCCAATTCTTACACGGGGATAGAGGGAAGGTCTAAAAAATCTAAGAGAACTTTGGATGGTAGTTGGTGGAGAAAGAAGGTGGAGGGTGGAAGATGGCAGAGGGTGGATGAAGAAGATGGAGGAGGGTGGAGGATGGAGGGTGGAAGAAGGTGGAGGATGGAGGAGGGTAGAGGAGGGTGGATGATGAAGGAGGGTGGATGAGGGTAGAGGATGGAGGGGGGATAGAGGGAAAGTCTAAAAACTCTAAGAGAACGCCTAATTTGGGAGAGAGATTCTCTCCCTAAAGATAGAGATAGAGAGAAGGGGGCGATCGTATGAAATCGCTCCTTTCTTAGTAATCATATTTGGTCCTAAAAACTAGTTGCTCTATTAGGCAAAACTTTCGGCGGCGGCAGATCAGACGATACGGACGGCAGCTCGCATCAAGCGGTGTTGTAGGAGGCAATATGACTGGGCTCCTCTCCTCATTGGCCGACATGATTTTCGAAAACCCTACGAAGCGTCTCTCTTTTCTTTTGTTTTTTTTAAAAAACATGATCAGTATGGTTCCAACACGACGATCGAACACCACGAGCAACGAATGCGGCTTTTTATACCGACATGTTTTTATTTCAAACTTCCTGATCGTCAGAAAGCTCTTCTCGCCAATAGGAATAACCTGCCTTACGTTTGATCTATGTGCAGTGGGTAAGTGATGTTCCAGATTGCTGATTAAAGAACATCCGGTCGAATATATGGGGAAATTCTTAGCTTAATGTTGCATTCTTTCTGCGGACAGTGTCTTAAATTATAGCGAATCGGATGGAGACATCGACATACTTCCCATCCTGAAGAGGATCATTCAGAACAACATTTCAGTTTGGAGATTCAGCTAAGTCTCCATCCCTGGCACCCTGCAGCACTCGATTCCCTAACCCGACTTATGCTCGGATCCTTGCAGCAGTGACCAGACATTATGTTGTACCGTTGCTCGGATCTTGCCCACTTGTACGCAAACTAGCTCACGACATGGGAGTTCAAGATGACGGTTCCATTTGGTGCTTGGTTTCACAAAGGGCAGGTAGTTCATCCATTCTCTGGGTGTCTTTGGTCTCGAAACTCGAGTGTTATAACCCGAGCCACAGTGCGAATAGGTGGGAGGCTAGGCGACAGAGTACGGAAACATGTTAACTTTTGTGACAGTAAGGGGTGCTGCTAATATGGTGCGTCTGCACAACCATCAAGAGCATTGCATCTCTTTAGCTCCTTCGCCCACGGCCGGAGATTTCCGAACACCACGAAGATTACTGTGGATGGTTGACGAACACATCTCCTCCGTGAGCAACTCTGCAGAATTTTATTTGCATATAGCAGGGTACAGTTGCAAGAACTTTGTTCTTGTGAAAGTGACTAATGAAAAGTTTGCAGTAGCACGAAGGATATGTTCGGAAACATAGAAAAAGAAAAGGAAATGTTTATCATGATTTTTGAGGTATATATCAAATAATACTAACTAAACACATATAACAACGACAACGCAAACCTATACGAGTGCACCAATGAGAATGAGTAATAATTACTAAGTGGTTTGTATTCTTCTCTAAAAAAAACGAGGTTTGTATTCCCTTAAAAAAATTGTGTTCAAATCTCAGAACTTAAAATAGGAGACACCCAAAATAGACCCGACAATACTTGATTCATGAAACGTATTAAAAAAAATTAACGCTTGACATGATAAGAAACCAGCTTCCTCGACAGCACATTACAATTGTTTTTGGTGGAAAAGGTGGGGTTAGACCCCTATATAACGGAGTAGTCAAAATACAAATACTACTATATTGCAACCTCTCAACCTGAGCAAAACTACGAATAGACGAAACGCACCTTCCATGACATACTTAATACGCATGTTTTAACTAATGATTGACGAAAAACTGGTTACTTAGTCTTCACAATAAAAGCGGACTAAGCGCAGGGAACTGAAGGGCGTTTCCAAACGCCATTCCTTTAGCTTTTTAGTCAATGGTCTTCCCTTGCCTCCCTTCTCCCTGTTTACTTTCACATCTGCCCAACCCCAAGTGCAGCTTTTGGATTCCATGTCAAACGAAACGAGCCTGAACACTCCGTCGCGTTCAGATAGAGTTTCGCCCTCCTCTTTGACGTACTTCACGAACATCGGTCTTTCTTTGAACCTATTCAGGTCTTCCGGGATTCGAACTACTCGCTCGATACCGGGAGACGACACCTGACAGAGTTTTAGCTCAATGCAGAAAGAATTAGCCATTGGTAGTGCAGAGAGAACTTGAAATCAGGTTCAAACAAGCCATACCTCCAAGTATATGTCCTCTGGTATAGTTTTAGCAAGCTCTGCTTGGTCTAATAGTGCTGTATAGGCAGTAGAAAAGGCTTCGACGTCTGCCAAACTCGGGGAACCGGATCTGCAGTTGACCAACTTCTCAGATTCGGAACCCACAGAAACCAATCCATCAATGGCAAAAGGCTACAAACTCGTGCAAATCCAAACACATTTAAGCAGTCTCTGAGTTGGTTTGACAAGGTCTAGTATCAACATATGCAAATTTCAGAAAATTTGGAATCAAGAGAGCAATTACATCATGTAATTCTCTGTGGCAACACAAAGTTCAGATGCTGCAACAGAATGCTTTTCTTGGTCTCAGAGAGGAGTCGAATTCGTATCCATCCGTCTTCGGATACAATGATAGAGCAACCATCTCAGCAGTTCCATGAATTGTCTCATCACCTCAACTAGAATCGAAGGGTACTTACTTGTTAGTAAGCCTCTCGATGCGCACTCGGATGATGTAGTTTGGCAATGTTCTAAACGCGTAGATCCCTAACTCGCCATTGAACGACCGACAAGCTTCTTCAGCTATTGCTAATGCCTCTTTATCCCACCATGTCCCTGCAAGGGCAATGCCACCTCCTCCACCACCATCCCCAGCCTACACAATCATTAAAGAAGTAATTCACAATTCAATCACACAACAAATAGAGAACCCGAAAAGACAGCAACAATCAATTCGATTGCTCACACGTAGTTCTCTCTCGTCCTCTTCGTCCTCAAGAAGCTCATCGTCATCAAACTCTTCATCATCTCCCTCGTCTAGATACTCATCCTCATCCTCAAACTCATCTGCATCATATAGAGAGATTCGCATATCTCAGTCAAATCCCCAATAAATGGAGAGCGTAAAATGTAAAAAGGACAATTACCATCTTCGAGTTCATCGAATTCAAGCTCGTCCTCGTCCTCCTCGTTGTCGTCTTCTTCGTCGTCGTCCGTGGACACTTCCTGGACAACGGGTGGCTTTAGGACAGGATCGCTGCTGGAAGTCTTCTTCCCCCTGGCCCCAAGCGGGAAGCACCTCCTAGGTGGTTGGAGGAAACCCAAGTGGATAGGAGAAGGAACAAAAGAGATAAGCTTGATGGGGATTGTCAGGTGAATTTGGGATATGGTTTTGACTTCCATTTTTGGGTTGGAGATGGTTTTGGAAGGGTTTAAGCTTTTATATGGGTTTGGTTTTTGCTCGGACGCGTGTGGATAGGGTTCTTTATTTCTTTCTTGGTAATAGTACAATTTAGAGCATGTGGTTTTCACCAAACTTGCACACCATTATAAGTTTATAACGTGGTTTTAACCTAACCAAGTGTTATAAGTTTTTAATTTCTTATCTTGTATATATATTCTTCAATATAATACCACATTATTAGTCGTGAATATCGTGAGTTGATAATAAAAACAGAAAATTCACATATGTATTGACTTAAAATTTTAAATAAACAAAGTGGAAAGGTTGGTGCAAATTTTTACATACTGTTGGATTAGGCCCAACCTTATCCTATAAGGCAAGAGGTGGGTATGCATGGTGGGCTTCTCATGCATGAGGCCCACCTCCTCCTCAAAATAGGTCGGCCTAAATGGCTATAAAAGGGAAAGGTGCAATGACCATTTCGAAACTTTGCCACCAGAAACCACTCACAAAGGACATATTACCGTTTAGTACGGGAAAGTTCATCAGATACATGTTCGAGGACATTCGTGGGAATCAAGCTACCGAACCGTTAGATCGTGTTCGTAATTCGATCGGCACCTCGTCCACATCGTTCCGGGGCTTCGCGCGATCACGCTACAAGAGGTAATCGCATTTTAATTGATCGAATTCGTTGTTTGATTAATTTTGGTTAATTACGTGATTTGTGTTAATTACGTGAATGAAAACCATCAAATGGTATCAGAGCATGGTTAGTCCGTGTTTTTGATGTGATATGTTGATTTATTTTGATGATTTGCGTTAATTATCATGTTAATCATGTTTCAAATTAAGCTCAGATTGTTTTTGGGCTGTTTTTGAATATTGTTTGGTCAACCGAGCGCTTATTTGAAAGTGTTTGGTCGTCCAGAGTCGTTTTGGTTACACGCGCAAGTTTGGTGACCAAACTATAATTTGCCTCCCGGATTTTGAAATACCCGACCCCTTTTGGACGTTTTTCGTTCGATTCAATCAAAACCAAATTCCGGCCAAATCTTGTGATTTCAAAGCCGGATACCTGTTCCAAATTGATCCCCGACTTGTTCCGATCATGCCCATACCTGTTCTGTACGTTGTCGTGGCCGGAGTGACGAGATATCGTCGTTGGGAGCTTCGGCTCCGATGAGAGGAGATCTCCTCCGAGAAGACGAACGACCGAACGATGAGCCCCGTGAGTGACATCGTCGTGATCGGAAGGACGAGATGAGTCAATCCCGACCGGTGGCGTCGGGTGAATCACCGTTGTTCGATCGTAGTGGTGAGAAGGGGTTTTAGGGTTTCAGACAGGGAGAGAGAAGGAAGAAGGAGGTCGGGGGGGAGGATTTGTGACAGGGGCATTTTCGGTATTTCACGTAGGTCGCGAAAACCCTTAAATATCCCGGTGAAATTTTTCAAATGGGTCACTCTGGTTTTAAAATTGATTCCAATTAAATCCAATCAGGGATTTTTTTCGATTCAATAAAGTTCCAAACTTTGATTAAATGTTGATTTTAGTCCCTATTTGGAACTGTTTTGAAAATTGTATTTCGAAAATGACCTTCTGGACATTTTTTTAATACAATTTAGTACTGATGTTTGATTTAATTCTGTTTTAAGTCCAATTTCAGTACTGTTTTGTAAAATTGATTTTTAATTTAGTCCTTTTTGGACAAAATTTTAATTCAATTAAATCCAAAACTCGATTTAAATTAGTTTTAAGTCCTATTTTGGTATTCATTTGATTTAATTTAATTTCAAATTAGTCCTTTGGACTTGATTTTGATTTTAATTAAATCCCAAATTTCGATTTAAATTCGTTTTAAGTCAAAATTTGGTTAAATTTTATTTTTTAATTGGATAAATTTGTTTTATTCAATTGAATTTCAAAATTATTTGAAAGTTTTTTAAAATATGTGATTGTTTTAAAATAACTTGAATAATTTTTTAGAATGTGTTTCGAAAATTACTGGACATTACATAAATCACACGATGGATCATCAGAAGATTGAAAATTTAATTTTCAATCTTATTTTTGGGAAATATGTGTTTTAACCCAAAAAATTATTTGGCATTAGTTGCTAGATAACGTTGATGTCCACCTGGAGTTATCCGAACATTGACACTAGGTCTTTGAGACAACGTGTAATGTAGAGGCATTTATCGCCTTGGATACCCAAGGATAATATATACATGTTAGTTGAACATATTAATACACTGCATAAAGATATGCAAGATGCCATTTGTTTGGTAATTACATTTTTTGGGAGGATTAACTAGCAATATTTTGTAACTTGCTAACGATCCTTAAAATCCAATTAGGCATGAGTAGTCTTTGGAATCCCCTACTGTAAAACCATAAGGTTGCTCTTGTCATGCTTTTGAAGCATCTAGGGCACAAAGGCCTCTTAAGGGAGATGCGTCCCCCTACTGTGTTTAAGTTGAGAGATGGTTTTGAGATAACCTGTTACTTGGCTAAGGAATACACTTATGTGTTTCCTTTGGTATTGTTCAAATGGATTATGGACTCTAGTTCGTTCACTGTGGTGAGCCTTGGAAGTCCAACCATTATATGTTAATATGTCATCCTGTTAAAGTCTAATGGAAATGATCCAAGTGTGGATCTAGATTCTTAGACTTGAACTCCAGGATACCCTTTTGGGGTTTGATGTATGATTAGATTTGCATTGTCTAGTGTATTTTCCTTGTACATACTCTGTTTCAGGGGAACACTTTTGTACAATAGGTTGTGTACCTTTTTTCTGAGTTAGTTTGTACTTTTATTGGTACAACCTCAGATATGTATGAAAGTTGGTAACAAATTTTGTACTTGTTACTTGTGTAATTATTTTTGTAATTATTATACAAATGTATACTTGTGTTTTTGTATGCGTGTTTACATACAATTGCACTACATGAATGAATAAATTATGTTTATTTTATTCATGTGCCACTTGAGTTTACTATATGTGAACTTCTAGTGACCTTAGTTGGAGATTAACTCTTGAATGGTAATAGGAAGCACGCTAGCGACCTACTTCAATTTCGAGACTAATCAAAGACTATGTGTCATTAAAGTTATGAGATTATAGTAAACTGGTTCATATTGCCTAAATAAAACTTCTGATGTGTTCTTGTATTTTTTAAATTCCCTATAGTGATGTTAGTTTATTCTAGAGCATGAAAATCTAGTACATGTTCGAAGAACAAGAAGTTTTCGAACTAGTACATATGATTTTGTTAGAGCCTGATATAGGTAACACTGTATAACATAAGCGTGATTATCATGCTTATGCTATTTTGGATAGAAAGAACTATGTTGCTTATTTGAAATTGTTAAGTTCTATGATAGACAACATCACAAGGCAATTTTGTATTTGTGAAAATATGAAAGAACTTTGGGGATGCCCTCAAAGTAAAATTCGGTAAGCTTTCTATGTCAAGGCTTCATGTCTTGACAATAAGGTTTGACACCTTTCAGAAATGTCCCGAAATTACTATAAGGCAACATCTTAGGATGATGTCCAACATAATTAGTAATATGGCTGAGGCTAATCACGTACTTAGCAGTGAGCAACAGATTCACTCTATCATCGGTTCCTAGCCTCCAAGCTAAGAACAGATGTAGATGAACCTTACTCATTCCGATCACCTAGTAATATTTACGGATGTTGCTAGGTACCTTGAATTAGAAGAAGATCATCTTCTTGCTATGATATCTTATCCCAAAGCTTATTTGATTAGTTTGAATAGCTATGGGAATAAGAAAAGGAAAGAATAAGGATTCTTAAAATCCAAGGGCTAAAAACTTAAGACCTAAAGTAGATAGCTTAAGGTCTAAGAAAAAGAGATGGTTTAATATTTCTGAGGTGAAATATTATAATTGTCATAAGAAGAGATATTTTGCAAGAGATTGCAATATACTTAAGTAGGTACATTTAAACTCTGATGAGCTTAATGTATCTTCTTGCACCCTCTTTGTTGAATCACATTCTATGTGAATGATAGATTCAAGAGTAATAGACCATATAGCTAGAGATCATGGTTCATTTATAGAATATCGACAGTTATCAACTAGAACAAAACCATTTTGTTGATAACAACTTGTCTGTGGATGTGAAAGGTTTGGACACTTGTAAATTGCACCCTTGTGGTTAGTGTACTCTCTTTTTACATGACATGTTGGTTATTCCAGATATTCAAACAAACCTGATTTCTGTATCTACTTTGATGTCTTTATGTTTGTTAATTGTCGTATGAGAACGACATTATTAGGTTTTATTTGGATAATGCCTGTTATAGCCTTGGATATAGATTGAAAAGTTTTTTCATGATGGATATTGTTCCTAGTGAATGTTACTCCTTGGTCACTAGCATAAATTTATCGAAAGATGATATTATGCTGTGGCATTCTGGATTAAGCCATGTGGGCCAAGATTGCTTAAACTATCCAGCTAAGGTTGGATTGTTAGGTAATATAGAAAAATCTATCTTACCTAGAAGCATTTCTTGTCTAGAAGGAAAGAGTATAAGAAAACTTTTCGGTACTAAGGCTAGAACTGAATTTCTATTTCAATTAGTCTACTTTGACACATATGGTCAAATGAATATGAGGACAGCACATAGTGCATGTTACTTCATCACCTTTATTGATGACTATTTGTGATATAGTCTGATATACCTGATTTCTCACAAGTCAGAGACATTAAGTTGCTTCATGACATACATGAGTTTTGTTGAGAATCAGAAGGATAGAAAGATAAAGACTTTACGAATTGATCGCGGTCGTGAATATCTTTCTGATGAATTGTAGGGCACTTTATGTTATGAAAGAAATTGAACATTAGTTGTTCATTCTTTGTACATCCCAATAGATTGGGGTTGCTGAAAGAAGGAATAGAATCTTTCTTGACATGGTAAGATCTATGATGGCAGAGGCAAATTTGCCAATATGGAGATATGCTCCTAACTGCCATATACGTTCTTAATCATGTTCCCTCTAAGTCTGTTACTACCATCCCTGATGAAATATGGACAGATTGGTAATCCGATTTATCCTATTTTAAGTTATGGGGGTATGTATCTTACGTCTATTCTACCTCAAGTGCTTTCGGTATATTATGACCGACAGGTAGAATAAGTATCCTTATAAGGTATTTTGAAATATCTAAAGGATACAAGTTCATACGTGAACAAGACAACGGACAAGTAACAGAATTTGAATCATATAATGTCATTTTTTGGAGAATGAATTTCATACTGAGAAAAGGTTAGTGAAAATCTTAATCTTTATGATATAATTAAGCCAGAGCCTTTTAGACTCCTTCTTCCGAGTGAGAGAATTGAGATAGAAAGTTGTGACTTTCTATCTCAACATGGTCTGAAAGAAAGTTTGTCTTAATCCTGAAAGGCTTATAGTTCCCTATTCCAGTGGGAGTACGAAACTTCTGTCTAGTATTAGTACAGTTCCTGGATATGATAAATATATGAGAGATATTTATCAGAATCAGGAATTTCGTAGGTCTAGTAGAACTAGCATACCACACTGACGATGTAATATCGAAGGTGAGGATAATGCGTACTTGGTGATTCGGGTGAAGTTCTACTAACCATACTTCAGGATGTAGATGAGTCTAGAAATGTGTCAAGTGCTCTATCATCTCCATAAAAGGTTGAGTAGATTAATGCGATAGAGGAAAAAATATCTTCTATGACCAAAAATTAGATATAGAATCTGGTTGATTTACCTAAAGGACGTAAGATTATTGGGAATAAGTGGATTCTCAAAGTCAAGAGCAATGCAGAAGACAATGTTGAAAGATACAAAGTTTGTCTAGTTGCGTAAGGATTCAAGCAATAGGTAGGAATAGTCTATGAGGAGACTTTTACTACTGTTGTTTGATTCACGTCCATTAGGGTCATTTTGGCTATGGTTGCTAACATGAATCTAGAATTGCATCACATGGATGTCAAGATTGCTTTTCTCTATAGAGAATTGGATAAAATAATCTATGTGATTCAGCCTGAGGGCTATATCCAAAAAGACTGCAAACAAAAGGTTTGCAAATTGAATAGATCAATTTATAGCCTTAAGCAATCATCTAGATGGTGGTATATTCGTTTTCATAATACTATCATGGAAAATGATTTTATTGTGATTCACGAAGATCACTGTATGTATGTTAAGCAATCAGGTAAGAATTTGTCATCATCATTTTATATGTTGATGACATACTCTTGGCTGTAAATGACATAGGACTACTTATCGAAATCAAAGTTCGATTTACTTCCATCTTTGATGTGATAGACATAGGTGAAGCTGATTACATACTCGAAGTTGTGATTTCGAGAAATCGTTCGAAGAGGACAATGTCTTTTTCACAAGAGACGTGTGTTCGTAAAGTAGTAGAACATTTCGATTGTGATCATAGTAATCCTAAGTATGTCCCATTAGTGAAAGGTCATAATTTGTACAAGGTTTTATGTCTAATTATGACTAAACAAATAAGGAATATGGAAATGATTCCCTGTGACAATGCAGTTAGTTGCTTTGTGTACACAATGTTGTGTACGCAACTTGATATTTGCTGTGCTATGTGCATTGTAAGTAGATATCAATAGAGTTTAGGCAATGCTCACTAGAAAGCTGTTAAGGGAATTTTAAAGTATTTGAATGCTACTACAGAATGCTCATTGTGAGTATTCTGTGACAATCAAGTTGCTGTAGCTTATACAAAGGATCTGTGTTTCCATTGCACGGCTAAGCGTAGAGTTACTAAATTTCATTAGAAATTTAGAAAACTCTATAAAATTGTGTATGAAATATATATCTATGCTAGATATGGTTGTAAACCCTATGACCAAAGCATTATCTTAAAAAGTGTTTGAGAAATGTATAAAGTCATTAGGTTTACTACAGTTTCATTTATAAATAAGAATTTTTGGTTTTTGACAATATAAACACCTTGTGTATCATGTCAGACAGAAAAGTAGCCCACTCACACGGGTGTTTACGTCAGTGGGAGTCAAATGTGTTGATTCTTGATTGATATGAGGCAGCTGTTGGACATTTTGATGTACAATGTCCTACGGTGATAATGCCATCTTGCTAAAAGAGCAAGATTTGTTATGGGATGTAATAATAAGTTATTGCATTCAGATCTTCTTTAATCCATATGATAAGTATGAAGTGGAACTTATCATACCTTCTGTCTCGTAGCCTAGAGTTAAGCGGTGGCTATGACTCTAGTATGGTGTTAATTGACATGTGTTCCTATGTAAAGGAATTCACACCATAACATGAGAATGAGTATCTCATGTGCTGTTCGACCATCGGATGGGATAAAAATGTTCATTGATTTCACTATCCCTGGTGTGAGACCGCATTTCGAGAACTGTGGTTCCCGATCTTTGCCCTTAAGATCCTAAACATATTCTGGAAATATGATTTAGTGTTGCTGGCTTAGAAAGTTCATGAAAAGGTTATGACTTATAGATTCGACCTGGCAGGACTGACTAGAAAAGCAGACTGAATCATTATGGAAAGAATATAGTTAAGGGAGAAGGAACTCTGTCTATCACATTTTGAGGTTCGTTGTCCAGGTGCACCAATTGTATTGAAAAGTACAATAGTGGACACGAATAAAATTGTTTGAAATCATAGTGTGAACAATGGAATGTGATATGAGTCCTGGGGTGAAAGCACATTTTTCTTATGCGAAAAGTTGAGATGCTATTATTCATTTAGCATGTATGACTGTGCTTGTGAATTTGGCTAACATACTCGACATGTGCTGGTCGCACGAAATCCTATAAAACGTTATCTGTACATTATTGACTATAGTCAATAATGAATGAGTGTTGTTGTTATTTGTGGACTTTGGGCCCAAATGACATCCATTGTTGATTGTGATCAATAATGAATGAGTGGGAGATTGTTGGATTTGGCCCAACCTTATCCTATAAGGCAAGAGGTGGGTGTGCATGGTGGGCTTCTCATGCATGAGGCCCACCTCCTGCTCAAAATAGGTCGGCCTAAATGGCTATAAAAGGGAAAGGTGCAGTGACCATTTCAGAACTTTGCCACCCAGAAACCACTCACAAAGGACATATTACATACTAAAGTTCATTAGATACATGTTCGAGGACATTCGTGGGAATCAAGCTACCGAACCGTTAGATCGTGTTCGTAGTTCGATCGGCACCTCGTCCACATCGTTCCAGGGCTTCGCGCGATCACGCTACAAGAGGTAATCGCGTTTTAATTGATCGAATTCGTTGTTTGATTAATTTTGGTTAATTACGTGATTTGTGTTAATTACGTGAATGAAAACCATCACATACTGAATTTTGTTTTGAGGATGTATGTTGGATATACTAAATCACTAATTACGAGTATAATAAGTTGATTTATAAATGTGAAAGATGGATTCACAAATATGTTTGTGGGACGAGCAGCGGTGGTACGTAGGTCGAAGGGATGCACGGTGAGACAAAAGGTTTCTTTTCTTTTCGTCCTTGCGCAGTTTTGCTCCTCCATCAGATTAAGCAACATATTGACTGTCTCATTTGCAAGTTCGGTAACAAAACTTTATTGACCTTTAGCTCCTCCATCAGATTAAGTAAAAATTGTTCGTCTAGCTTGTAGTAACATGAACCAATTCCAAATAATTAAATTGCAAAACTTCCATTTGCTGATATATTCATACTTCAAAGGAATCCAGGATGGCTTTCAACACTTTCTCAGATGTTTGCCACTGCTTGTCACTTGCACTGGCCACAACCAGCACGACCGTGTTTCCTTTCGCCGTCGCCTTTGCGAGGTTGTGACTTCCGGTCAGGGCATAAGGCGTCTCGAGATAGTATTTGTAGTACTGCAAAATGGAGAACATCACACGTCCGTGGATTCGGAGATTCGAGTCTAGGAAAACATTGTACAGATGATCCAAGAAAGCGTACCGTTTGATCACCGCGTTTTTCGACTGATGATTCCAAGAGTTCGTCAGGATCATATGAGTTTCCAGTCACGAAGGGGCCAAGCGAGGCAATCAGTTTCTCGGGAGTACCGATCTCTTCGATGGTGGCATTAGGCTTGTTGGTCAAGCGTATCAAAGGAGCCGCCACAACCTGCACTTTCCCCTGCTTTTCGTCCTCGAACTTCACCTCGATCCATGGCTCTGCGCACTTGGGCTGACAGTAGTTACCAGACAGTATGTTCGCGATCCGTTGCTGCTTCCAGGATGGTGGGAGAATGAATGTATATGGCTGCACGTTTCCTGCAAGTAACTAAATATCAAGTTTCGTTAAAAAAGAAGGAAGAAGATCCAACATAATTTAAGAGTTATCAGAAGCAATCCATCGTATTTGGCCCTTCTTCATGTGTCACCTATGAATTCTTTGGACTTTTTTTATTAACAGTTGACTTTTTCAAGATGTTTGAGCCTAATTCAGCTGGGCCTTTATGAGAAGAAAAGAAACCAAGAATCATCAGCTCTTACTCTAAAAAAACATCAGCTCTTACAAACCAGCTATAACATAAATAGTTTAGCAAATAGCAAATTGGATTTATCAGACACAATAGAGTACTATGATACATTTGCACATCTTAGTTTTAACCTTTAAGAATGAAAAAAAATTATTACAAGAATTACTCTTAAATAAGATCCGATAATATTAAATTATGAATAACATAGATTAACTATTCAGAAAAGAAAAAATCAACACAAATTATATTGTCACGCTGTTAAAATTCTATGTCGTTATTCAAAGATTTTAATCTGACTTTAACCTGAATTACCGGGTCAGCAATTTTGTACACCATCAGTTTCAATAGCAAAAAAAACTTGACTGGTTTTTATTGTGTTCTCAAGACTTTTTTTTTTTGGATGTTGACGAAATCAAAATCCTTGCAATATTTTACTAAATAGGTCTTGACTGAGAATGAGTGTTGAGAATCACATTGCTTATTGCAAGAGTTGAAGCACGACTCATTCCTTTAGATTCTAAAAACAACAAAATAAAAAACTAAATTGTCGGGTTTTGACGTACCTGCACGGAGAGCAGGAGTGTCTTTAGAGGAAGCCTTGAAGACAACGAAGGAAGGGTCGGTCGGGGAAGATGGCAAGAAGGAACCCACCTCCACTTCTCTTGCCTCCCCACGTTGAGGCAGAAACTCGTTGACCAAAACGAGAGGGCACGTCAACGCCAGCCCTTTGAGAATCTGCCTCCTTATAACGAGAGAGCTGGCTGCTTGGTGGGCAGGAGTAACTGAGGCCTTAAGGCGAGACGAGACCGTTGGAGGAGGAGTTGCTGGTGAAGAAGCAATGGCCATTCCGGCCAAACCAAGAGTACGGGTTTCCATTTTTTGCGCCGGCTAACTTGGTCGTGATCTCTTCTTATCCATTAATATTTGACACCCGCCTTTAACTTGGTTCTCTCTCTCTATCTCTATCTCGGACCAGTTATATACTTTGCTCGAAAATTGAGGCTTGGAGTTGAAACGGGCCCAACAACGGAAAACTACGTGTGGCTAGGGGAGAGTTCGGTACGGTATTGCGGTATCGGTATGAAATTTCATACCGTACCGCAAATTTTTTTCTTAGAAAAAAAAAACCGCGCGGTATGCGGTATGGTAAAAAACCGCGCGGTGCGGTATACCGCGGTGTCGGTATTGCGGTATACCGCGGTACGCTGCGGTATTTTGCGGTATTATGCATGCATTCGGTGTGGTGCTAAAAACCGCACCCGTACCGTTTTATGGCGGTATATCGCGGTGTCGGTATTTTGCGGTGTGGTATATGTGCGGTTTGCTAAATTTTTGATACGGTGCGGTACGGTACGGTATGCGGTATGCTCGGTTTTTTTCTCACCCCTACGTGTGGCACACAATGTGACGTGAAGATAATCGGGTTTGGTATTTTCAATTAATCACAAACAATAAGGATTGATTGGCTTGTACAATATAAAAAGTTGACCAAGCCTTGCTTTAAATTTTCGTCCCATCTTAATTCATGGGCCAAAAATTTTAGTCTTGGGACAGATAAAAGTAACAAATTATATTCCCGTATTACCTTTGGCAACCGCATCCCGCATTTTCTTTTCCTTTGGTCTTTTTTTTAAACACAACTTCATTATTAATTAGGTAAGACCACACCAAAAACCCTAGGGTCGGCTGGATGATTATTACACTCGATGGTTGTGGGGTAAATCACTACACAAAAGGATCCAAAGGTCTGCAAGTGGATGATGCTTCCAATTGGGTCGACAAATGTCTGACAGCTCCATTAGCCAATCTTAATATAAAACAAAGTTTACAAAGATAATGCTTGATACTCTAATTTCCAATCAAAGCATTGTCACTTTCGGTTGATGAAGTTACTTTTAACTTGGCAATCGAACTAGACAACTGAATCCACATCCAGAAACTGGAGCTTGATCAGATCTACAATCATCGTGATAGCTCTAACTTAAAGCTCCAAGTACAGACAAAGCCCTTGAGGACTTATTTTGACCACCACTAACATGGTCTAAATGGTCTCGAGCAACTGTGCTAACCTAGCACTTTGATCCTCGATACGCTAAGAAGCATCACAGTTAACTATCACCCCTGAATCTTGAGGTAGTTGTCATTGTGGATGTTATTTTTGGGTGATCTGAATTTCCAGAGACCACTAGCTTTGAGATTATTTCTCAAACCCAGCGACCACTAGCTTTCCAGCGACTGCTAGCTCCGAGTTTGCCTCACGAACCCAGTGACCACTAGTTTTCCAGCGATAGCTAGTCCTGCAGGATTCTTCCTAATCTATAATTATGGTTATAGTTACTTATATATTGCTATATATATGATCTGTGTATGTCTTGTGACACCAGTTGAAGATAATTTGTATGTTGAAGACATAGATTGTAACGCTTCTCCATTATACTGAAACTCCTTGCCGTCATGCACATGTAATTTTTTCCCGTAAGAATTTTCTATGTAAATCTTGTATCTCGTTCTTTATCACTTTTACACGTAATGTTTTTTATCTGTATTAACAAGTGGTATCAGAGCTTGTTGGATTAATTACGTATTTAAGATGACCTTCATAAAATATGATCTTTTGTTGTTAGATTGGGATACCCGATTCTCTTTATGGGTGAAGATGCTGAGTGTTGTTAGTACATGGTGACTTTGATGATGCCTTGGATAACTTTGGCAAGAATACTATTGTTGTTTTATCCGAGGATGAGAAGAGGAAGGACTATAAGACTTTATCTCAAATTCAACTCCATTTATATAACAACATCTTACAAAAAGTTCTCCACGGAAAGACTCTTCTAAGGCCTCAGGACAGAAAGTAAATCTACATAAGAGCGTGATTACTTTTAGCAAGAATGTACGGGAGGTTGATGCTGAATGTTTATGCACAATGCTTGGTGTGCGACTGGGTAGGGCAGAAGAAAGATATTTGGGCCTACCTACAATCATTGGAAGATCCAAGAAGAGGGTGTTTGCACAACTGGAGGATAATGTGCGAGAGCAAATAGGGACTTGGCAAGCTCGAGTCCTATCCCGGGTGAGCAGGGAAGTTTTAATTAAGTATGTTCTTCAATCAATCCCTACCTACATAATGAGTTATTTTTTGCTGCCTGCAGGTACTTGTGACCGCATAGAAAAGATGCTTTGTAGCTTCCACTGGGGCAGCTCTGATAGTAATAACAAGATTCACTAGCATAGTTGGGAGAGGATGAGTCGCTCAAAGCATGAAGGAGGCATGGGCTTTAGATGCCTTCAGAATTTCAATATGGCCATGCTCGCCAAACAAGCGTGGCATCTTCTTACCTCCCCAGATTCCCTCACGGCACAAATCTTGAAGCAAAAGTACTTCCCTCGACTGACCTTGTTAGAAACCCGTATCGGCTTTGTTAGCAACTACACTTGGAGGAGTATTCAAAAGGGGGTCATGTTGCTCAAACAGGGACTTGCTTGGAGGGTCGGGAATAGCCAACAAATTAACATATGGTGTGACAAGTGGATCCCAAATTCAACTTTGGGCTTTCCTACCTACACTTATCCGGGCTCCGATGCCTTTCAAAGAGTGGCAAAACTCCTTAATGAAGATGGCTCTGATTGGCACCTACCTACCTTACGTGAGCTTTGCAACAAGGCAGATGTGAGGAGGATACTTTCGATCCATATAAGCCGATTTCAGTTTACCTACATAATAAGATAGAGCTTTACACAGGATGAAATATACTCCATGCGAAGTGGCTATTGAGTTGACTTCAACATCTGGTGGGAATCTACAGAGCTGGCCACCCTTCCGAGCATTAATAAGGAGGTGTGGAAGACCTGCTGGTCTATCATCTACCCCCCACGAATCAAAAATCTGATTTGGCATATTGTGGACAACAACCTCCCGATGAGAGCAAACCTGATTAGAAGAGAGGTGGAGATTGATGATACTTGTCCAGGATGCGGTCGGGAAACAGAAACTACTGTGCACCTATTCTTCAACTATGGATGGTCCAAAAACTTTATGAAAGAGTAGGAGATTCCTACTTACTTGGATCCTGTCTTGTCTGCTGAACAAGGCATTAAAGACCTTTTTGCCGGGGTGAGCAGCTTGGAATGTGGCCGCAGAGCAACCTATCTCTAGAGCATTTGGAAGATCCGCAACCATCTAGTCTTCCATCCTGGTGAAAATTGCAATGGGCATCATCTATTCAAGGAAGGTTTGAAACTTTGGACAGAGTATTCAGAGTTACAGGGACGCGATCTGAGTAGGGAACTTCCTGTAGACAAGACTTGGTCACCACCCAACATTGGTTGGTTCAAGGTGAATGTGGATGGTGGATTCGTAGATAACACGGGAGGTCAAGTGGTAGCATTAGTGAGAGATGAGGATGGTAAATTATGGTAGCTATGGTTAAGGGTTATCTGAATATCTTCCATCCAACTATCCTCGAAGGCAAGGCCTTACTTTTTGGGGTCAAAGTTGTTATCCTTATGGGATTGCAGAAGGTGATCATCGAGTCGGATTGCCTACTATTGATTCAGATGATTCATCATAGGAATGGGGATAGAAGCGACTTATCCCTCATAGCTGAGGAATGCGCACACCTTGCAAGTAGCCTACTGATGCTAAAGAGAAGCTGATTCAGCAATGACAATCTTCAATGCACGAACTACTGATGTTGCATGTAAAAGATAACCCCCGTCCTTTGCTCACCCACACCAATCACCATCCTTGAAGTATGGTCCTGCAAAATACAAAGTTGATGAGCAAAGCTAACTGTATAGTGAGAGTTCGTAATCAACTGGGAAATTGATATCAAGTTATAGGTTGATTGTAGAACAAAGAGGACATGGCACAATAATAGTCGATCAGAAAGTTGCTTGATTCCTGCTTTAATGGCTTAAACCTCACTACCATCAGGTAAGCTAACCGAACGAGCAGATATAGAAATCACATCGATCAAAAGAGTTAAATCACCAGTCAAGTAATGTGACATTCCACTAATCATTGGTCATCCATGGAAAAGAGGACCGATCACTGCTTACGCCTCCTCTGCTATTGAAGTCACTCAAAAGAGGCTGAGTTTGAGCCGTGAGAGCAACAGCTCCAACTCATCCATGACCACCTCCTCAACCATGCCCACCTCTCGTCCCGTGAGTTTGTCGACCATCTGTAATGGTTCCATCTTTATTGGAGTACCACCATTCTGGGAACCCAATTAGCTGAAAGCACTCAAACAGAGCGTGAAAGCACTCAAACAGAGTGTGTCCAACACAGCAGTTTTTGTAGCAGAGTTGCACAAATGAGTAAGTAAGGGAAAATCATCCCACAAGGACCGAGTTTAAAGCTTCAACTTGGTTTAGTAACTTGTCTAAGATCAATTTATGAAGTGGTTTGATGGAAACTCTCGTTCTAAGTTGGTTTACTAATCTAACAAATTATGAACTTAGTTACTTGAAGGTTTGGTTTTCTAACAGATTTTTAACAACTTAATAGGTACAAATGAGTAAGGTGAACTTAAAACCACAATAATCATCGAATTCAGAAGGTTTACTAAGTACATAATATGGTCCTAGTGTTTCGAAATCAACCAAACTTCACTCTCATGCTAGAATGGCCTAAATTATTTCTTTACCATGCTTAGAATGATAAGATGTTCTCTCGACCCCAAAAACCAACTAAGCACAGCAAGAACCAACTATATGCATCACTTTAAGGACAATAAATCACTGAGTAAAAGTATTAGCAACTCGAACCAGCAACTTATCTAACTAACCTTTTCATTTAAACTATCTCCTCTCGGTTTCAAGTTTAAACTAACTTCTAACCTTGGTGATCAAGCAAGTTTAGCATGGCATTAAGTTCGTTAGTTTGACATGTTCATCATGTTTTTAACCCTCTAAACCAAGACTAAGTAGTGGCTTTTAAGCCACCAAAACTCAAAGATCAACTACTCACACATGCTTGCAAAGAACAATATACACATAAATATGAACATACTTAGCATTAATTAACAAAATGAAGAGTTTAAGTGAAGAAAGCTTTACAAGATTGAAACCAGCTTTCTTCCTCACGTTCTTCACTGAAAGATGGCCCAAGTTCGTGCTGCTCAATCTCTCTCTCACTCAAACTTGTCTATTCTACACTAATGTAATTCATTAACATAAAACAAAAGTCAAAAGTCAAAACAATAATAAACTAACTTAATATCCTAACAATTATCCACACCTACATCATAATGGTCTGCCATAGTCACTAGAAGGTCAAGAAATACCGAGTGCATGGCCCCTTCCATTGTTTTCCACTCAAAAAGGCAAGTGGCAGCTCTGTCACTGTCTGGTCTGGTGTACGCCAACTGTTCCTAGCGTATGCCAGGTCTTCAGATGCTTGGTCATTTGCAATCAGTCATTCATGCTCTTGGTCATCCGTGCTCTTGGCTCCATTGGCATGCGCCAGAAGTCATTGGAGTGTACCAGACCTCATGTTTCAGCCCTTTTATGCTCAGTGATCTCGTACTCGTCTGTACCTTTGTGCCTTCGCTTGATTGTACTCCACACTTCATCTAGACTAGCTTCTAAAACACAAGAAAACACAATAAGAAACAATAAACTTAACTGAAACATAGAATAATCAAAAACTAAGACAAACATAACTAAAACTCAAATAAAACAACCTAAAATTCTAAGAACAAAGTAGAAAATGGACACAACAAATGAGTCTTTTAAGCACTCATCACACCCCCACACTTAAATCTTTGCTTGTCCCCAAGCAAAACTCAAATGCGGATACAAAATAAACAAAAATCACAAACACACACACAAACACAAAACGAGGTAAAGACTTGGCAAGACTCGATCAAAACTTAACTTCCCTTAAAAACATTAACTTATATTAAAATCTCATCATAAACCTAGTTAGTTCATCAATTTCAAAGCACAAAACACTACAAACTAATAGGCACCTCGACACTCTATTGTTTAAGAAAGTGTTGACTCTATGTAAAAGACACTAGAAGCTTAAACTCTCAAGGATAGTAAAGTGTATCACTCATATAATGTTATGGTCAACTTTCTATCACTCGCATATTTGGTCAATATCTCAAAGCATCCTATGTCCTACTAAGCGCTATCTAAAAGTTGCAATGGTTGTCAATGATCGGGGGGCTTTTTCATGGGGTTGTAATGGAGCTGAAGGTCAGGGTGAGGTAAAAATATATGGAAAGTGGCTAAACCACCCAATCCGAGGACTCAATACATGAACTAAGCAGTCTCTCGCCTAATCTAAAATATCCTCACCAAGTATAATAAACGTACATTCTCCAATATCCCAATATACTAAGACCTAGAAGCTCAAGTTTTGCCTAAACTTATGCTTATTCAACTTTTCTTTCTTTTTCTTTTCTTTTCCACTTCTCTTTTCTTTTCTTTTTCTTTTCTTTTTCACTTCTCTTTTTCACTTCTCTTTTCTTTTTCACATTATAACTCATGCACGTGTCTAGGCAAAACTCGGCTTCTCAATATGGTCATAAACTATAAAAACCCCAAAATATACCCCAAGTCGGTTTCAGATACCGACTACTCATAATACAAACATTCCCAATAAGCGCAAACTATAAGTCCTCGAATCGGATAATCAAAGGTAGGGAAGATGGTGGATAATAGGCTCAAAGTTGGCTTCCTTATCTAAGATCAATAAAAAGGCTCGGTTCAAATGGTTTAACACAAACGGTAGTAAAGGATTTTGGCTCTAAGTCTCTAGGCTCAAATATCAAAGAATGCCCCGTAATCTCACTAACTTCCATGCAACCTAGACCACGATAAGTACTAGTAGGATGCCTCAATTAATTAACATAAGTATGCACCTCATGAAAAATAGAGACTGGTGTCTCTTCCGTCGGCTCAAATTCTCACAAGGTACACTTAAAAATCCTCTAGTCTAGTCTACATAGTGAAACTACTTGCCTAAACAACAGAGTGTGAGGTTTCTACCAATTCCTAGGCTTTGTGCTCGAATTAAATCCCTAACTAAAGATTTGATAAAATTCTAACACAAGTTGAAAATTTTTGAGGGGGGTCAAATTTATGAAAAATTCATGCCAAGTCTAAACCTACACGTCCTAGACACTCTAAACATCCTAAGAAGAAAGATTCCTTCTTGGAAGGAACCCTCCCTCACACTTGAATAACACATTGTCCTCAAGGTGTCTAATACACGCAATCAAAAATACAAATATACACAAAATCAAAAAAAATACAAATATGCAAGAATTCAAAAGCAAAGATAAGCAAACAAACACACATAACAAAAAGAATCTAACACACAAAAGAGCAATCAAAAATAAAAGTAAATAAAGTAAAATAAATAAAGTAAAATAAATAAAAAGACTAAGGAAGTAGGAGCTCCCTGTCAATCTCGTGCTGGAGGCTGTGGTGGAGACTGTAGTGGAAACATGAATCCAGTACCGAAGTTTTCAGCCCATTATCGTATCCACACCGCTTGCTCCTTCTATTGCTCCATAAATGCTCGCTGCTCAGCATAAAACATGTGTTGCTCCTCAATGCGAGTAGTCGATGACATCACATGCTAAAGCTGTATGCTATATCCCTATAGCTGCTCGCCGTAGCCCTGCAGCTGCAACTACATCACAGCAAACTGGTCATGAAGATCTACCTGCGGGCATGGAGACTGATGGCTGGGTTCAGCCTCATCATGATGCTCTTCCTCCTCCTGCTCCTGCTCCTGAGGGTCAGGTGCTTGCGCTGGCAGTGGAAGGCCTAATCTGGTAAGGGTAGCTAGGACCGCCTGGCGCTCCTCCCACGGCTTGTATCGCACTATCTCCTTGCCATCTCTTGTCATCGTCTTCTTGATCAGCTTGCTGTAGTTGAGCTTGTCGATGTCAAGATCTACCAACTCTACATACGACCCTGTATACTCTAAAAATCTTGCAGGAAAATGGTGACGTGCAATGCAAGAAATGATATGACCTAGGTATAGATGCCTAGGTTCCCTATCGCTAATCGAATGTGCAAAGCAGTCAACCACCATAGCATAAGTGCTAAACCTAACATCGTGGCGGAGGTAGTCGATGGCATATAGTTGAGATCGGAACACTTTAGACTCTTCCCATTAACCACAGGTTCTCTAATGAGCGCATTAGGCACCCTCTCCAACTCGTATCGAGCGAAACCAGTAATCTCATGCCAAGCCTGATGGGCTAGACTAGTTGGGCGAAAATCTAAAGCTCCACCACCATTTGTAAGTTCAAACAGGTCAACAAATTCATCTTCATCCATCTCAAGATCAGTGTCAAAAACTCGTGCAGTAAATGAATGCCTATTTGCCTGAACCTGCAGAGTGTAGTAGAACTCCATTGCTAACTCCTGTCTAGCCAAAATTATTCTATCTTTAAAGTACCCCCACCCCATCTTATCAAAAGCCTCATCCAACTCATCAGCTACCCCTAAAATTCTCATCTCATTCCAATTAATCTTAAAATGACTAACAGTAGTGAGTTGAGAAAATCTTTGGTACCTCTCTCCCTCCCAATCGTTGAAGATTGCAAAGGGAGCATTGTAGCGGTGGCAGATGTCTCTGGATCAATCTAATGAAGAATCTGACTCTGATGGTGTAGGAGTCCGTATGCGCTTCCCTATATTCCTCCTGCTAACTCGGCTAGATCCTTCAGTTCCTAACATCCTAGATCGTGTTTCGGGAGTTGGGTATTGTGTTACGGATGTTGGGTAAGCTTGGACTCGTGCGAGATTTCTGTTTCGAGTGGAAAATTAGGAAGAATTGTGAATTGTGAGCAAAAATTGGCTGATGCCAAATTTATAATCTCCCATTCTGACCTACCTGGTGTACGCCATACATACCTGGCGTACGCCAGGTTTGTTGGTTCTCACTTTTTGGCGTACGCCACCTTTTTCTGGTGTACGCCAGATCTTCATATCGGGCATAATTGGCATGCGCCAATGATTTCTGGCGTACGCCAGTCAGTGAATTTTTGGTGAAAATAGCTTTTGCCATTTACATTCTACCTATGCCAACTAATTACAAACACTTAAACTAACAAATTGATAACAACACACAAATATACATCTAAACTAAATTTTTTTTGTGTTTTTCTTTAATTTTTAATTTTTTTTGGCTTTTATGTACGCTGCATTCCTGGAAAGCTTGAAAATCAGACGCCCCATTCTGATGAGTCATTCCTTTGACGGATTGTCAATTATCGTGACCTTTTCGGCACAAAACATAACAAGGTCACGATGTATTAGCACAGTCGCTCGATTGGCATATAGTACTATCTCTGATTCAATCACCGTCAAAGGTGCAACTTCGATATCCGCCGCTCACACAGCTCCTCAATCGTGTACCAAGACAAACTTCCTAGCCTCGCAACCCTTTCAGCATGAAGCTTAACAGGGTCTGGACGCAACAAGACAGTTCTCTTGGTTTGCGAAATTGTAGTATATTTATTGCAAATACCATCGTGCTCCAACTTCCCACAATTGTGACAAAACCCAAATCTCGCCATCCTTCGTCTGTACGCACACTTTGATGTTCCTCTCGAATGTTCTCCAAATTCTCTCTGCATCTCTCGAGTCTCAACGTTTCTTTTGCTTGCTTCAGAATGACGAGACAAATGTCCATTGGGATTTTCTTTGAAATTAGTAATCTAAGCAACAATATATACTTAACACAAAACATCATGTTCTTTATCCTCTAACAGGTAAAAGAGAAACACTTTTCTTACTGATCCATCTCTTGTTGTTTCAATAGACACACCTCATAATCGGAGTACCATGATGTACTAGTTCCTTTCCTTGCGACTCTCCTAGCGTTACGCCTAGTGGAGCCACCATTTAATTCCACGGTTCTCACTTTTGGCAAGGGGTGACTAGCATGTCGTAAGTCACGACGCTCGATTCTCAAAGTTTCTTTTGCCGTACGGAGAATAACTAGGCAAATTTCTAGTGGAAGCTTATTTTTCACTAGGAAACTTACTAATAAAATGTACTTTGAGCAAAACATTTCTTCCTCTCTTGTAATTCTGCACGTAAAAGAAAATAATATAATCCCTATTAGCGAAATAATAGAAGTAAATACTAATAAAATTAAAAATGAACCTAATAAACCTAAACATGATAATTTAGAGTCGTCAGCTTGACTACTTTCGTGTTTATGCATTATTCAACATATTAACCAATTGCACTTCTGCAATTTGGTTAATGATGTCTCCTCCTAGGTAGATTTTGCATCTTTGGCCAATAACTCTGAATACCTCCCCCTTGGTACTTTGTAAATCAAGTGCACCAAAAGGGAACACTTTCATAATCGTGTAAGGTCCGCTCCATTTAGATTTGAGCTTCCCAGGGAAGAGTTTAAATCTAGAGTTAAAAAGAAGAACATGTTGACCCTCTTTAAAATCTTTTCTGAGAATATGGGCATCATGTCTTTTTTTGTCTTTTCCTTGTAGAGTCTTGAGCTTTCGAATGCAAGATCTCGAATTTCTTCCAACTCATAGAGTTGGAGAATTCTTCGTTCTCCTGCCTTTTTGTAATCGTAATTAAGGGTCTTGATGGCCCAGAACGCACAATGCTCAAGTTCCACCGGAAGATGGCATGCCTTGCCATAAACTATCCTGTAAGGTGACATTCCTATTGGAGTTCTGAATGCCGTTTGATATGCCCATAAGGCATCATCGAGCTTATTCGACCAATCTTTCCTCGCTGATCCAACCATTTTTTCCAAAATCTTTTTGAGCTCTCGATTCGAAAGCTCCACCTGTCCGCTTGTTTGGGGATGATAAGGTGTTGCCACCTTATGAGTTACCTCATATCTTTTAAGTAGGACTTCGAATAGTTTATTGCAGAAATGTGATCCACCATCACTGATTATTGCTAGTGGTACTCCAAATCTCGAGAAGAGTTTTTTAAGAAATAGGATAACAACTCTAGCGTCATTTATAGGTGACGCCAAAGCTTCTACCCACTTTGAAACATAATCAACTCCAACCAAGATGTATTTGTTGCCATTCGATGTGGGAAAAGGTCCCATAAAGTCTAACCCCCACACATCAAAGAGCTCAACCTCTAAAATACCAGATAATGGCATCTCATTTCTTTTTGATATGTTACCCATTCTCTGGCAGCGATCATATTATTTCACATAAGTATGTGCGTCTCTAAATATGAAAGGCCAATAGAATCTGCACTCAAATACTCTTGCTACAGTCCTTGTTGCTCCATAATGACCTGAGTAAGTAGTGTTGTGACATTGCTCTAAAATATTAGCTATTTTCCACTCAGCAATGCACCGTCAAAGCACCCCATCATTACATCTCTTAAAGAGATATGGATCATCCCAAACAAACAATTTAGCATCCCTTAGGAATTTCTTCCTTTAAGGATAACTTAGGCCTGCTGGAATAATTTTTCCAACTAAAAAGTTGGCAAAATCTGCATACCAATGGGCTTCCACTCTACTTATTGTCATCAGAGTTTCATCAGGAAACTCTTCCTGTATCTTACCATTTTTCTCCATCCCGTCACTTTTCTCTAACCGAGAGAGATGATCTGCGACAACGTTTTCAGCTCCTTTCTTATCCTTGATTGATAAATCAAATTCTTGAAGTAACAAAATCCAGCGCATCAAGCGAGGTTTAGCATCTTGCTTTGAGAATAAATACTTCAAAGCAGCATGGTCAGTATAGACTATAACTTTTGAACCTAGCAAGTATGCTCTAAATTTGTCACAAGCATAGACGACTGTAAGTAACTCTTTTTCTGTGGTTGTATAATTGAGTTGTGCTCCTGCCAATACTCTACTAGAATAGTAGATGACATGTAACTTTCCCTCTTTCTTCTGTCCAAGAACACAACCTAAAGCTAAATCACTTGCGTCACACATTAGCTCAAATGGAAGTTTCCAATCTGGCAATGAGATAACTGGAGCTGTTACTAAAGCTCTCTTTAAGGCATCAAATGCCTTCCGATAATGCTCGTCAAAATTGAAGGACACATCCTTCACTAACAAGTTTGTGAGAGGCTTGGCAATTAGAGAGAAGTTCTTGATGAATCTTCTATAAAAGCCCGCATGACCCAGAAAGGCTCTAATTCTCTTAACTGTGGTTGGTGCAATCATCTTCTCTATCGCGTCTGTCTTAGCTCTATCCACTTCTATTCTAACTTTAGAAATCTTGTGCCCAAGAACTATTCCTTTGTCTACCATAAAATGACACTTTTCACAGTTAAGTACAAGATTCTTTTCCTCACATCTTTCTAGTACCTTATCAAGATTTTCTAGACAATGATCAAATGAGTTTCCAAATATCGAGAAGTCATCCATAAAAATTTCCATAATCTTCTCGTTTAACTCCCAAAAGATGGACTCCATACAACGTTGGAATGTTGCTGGTGTACAACTTAATCCAAAAAGCATTCTGCGATAAGCAAAAATACCAAAGGGACAGGTGAAAGATGTCTTCTCCTGATCTCTGGGGTATATCGCTATTTGGTTATACCCTGAGTACCCATCTAAAAAGTAATAGTAAGAATAACCTGCTATTCTTTTTAACATTTGATCAATGAATGGTAAAGGGAAGTGATCCTTCCGTGTGGCGTCATTCAATTTCCTGTAGTCAACACACACCCTCCAACTGGTCACAGTACGTGTTGGAATGAGTTCCCCCTCATCATTGATTACTACTGTCATTCCCCCTTTCTTAGGGACACAATGGATTGGACTAACCCATTCACTATCCAAAATTGGATAGATAATTCCAGCTTCTAGAAGCTTGATCACCTCCTTCTTCACAACCTCCTTCATGTTTGGATTAAGTCACCTTTATCGGTCTACCCTCGGCTTCGCTCCATCCTCCATGTGAATATGGTGCATCACAATTTATGGGCTTATCCCCTTGATATTGGAGATTTGCCAAGCGATTGCTTTAATCCGTTTGTTCACAATTGCGAGCACTTTATCCTCTTCATCCTTAGAGAGCTTATTTGAGACTGTAATTAGCAACCTCCCTCCATCTATTAGGAACAAATACCTTAGATGTGGTGGTAGCTCTTTCAACTCTAAGGATGGAGCTTTCATAATTGATGGTGGAGTTCGATATTTCAAATGAATCTCTAATTCCTCAAGTAGACTTTTCTTGTCGACTTCTTCCTTTACTTCTTCCACAATTTCCTCCTCTTCTTCATGTTGTCCTTTTTCCTCTATTCCCAAAATATTTTCCTTGCTGCACTCAAGAATACATTCATCAACAACATCAATTTTCATGCACATCCCTTCATCAAGAGGATGTTGCATCACACTTGTCATGTTAAACTCTACTTTCTCCTCTCCAATTCTGAGAACCAATTTTCCATTATGCACATCTACCAATGCATGTGCTGTGTTGAGGAAGGGTCTGCCAAAAATTAGTGGACAATTCTTGTCCTCAGAAAAATCCAGAACCACAAAGTCAACTGGAAAGATGAACTTGTCAATCTTAACTAGGATATCCTCAACCACACCAAATGGTTTCTTTATTGTTTGGTCTGCCAACTGGAGTAGCATAGAAGTTGGCTTTACATCACACAACCCTAGTTTTTGAAATGTCGATAAAGGCATCAAGTTGATACTTATGCCTAGATCACATAAACATTTTGGAAATTCAGTATCACGAATAAAACTAGGAATCGTAAAACTCCCAGGATCTTGAAGCTTAGTAGGAAGGTTTGTTGAAATTAGAGAACTACAATCTACTGTAAGGGCGACTGTCTCTTTATCTTCCCACTTTCTCTTCTTCGTCACGAGTTTCTTAAGAAACTTGGCATAGTGTGGAACTTGATCTAGCATCTCAAAGAAAGAGACACTAATCTGTACATCCTTCATTTTCTCCATAAAGCGGAGAAACTTCTCATCCATTCCCGACTTTCTCTTTACCCTTTGAGGATAAGGTAGAATGGAAATCATTGGTGGTGATGATACGTAAACTTCTTCTTCCTCTGCCACTTTTTCTTCTGAAGTTTTCTCTTGCGGCACTTCTTCAACTTTCTCTTCCTCTACATCTTTAACCTTATCTTGGCTAGAGTCTACTACTTTACTTTCCTTAGCCTTCTCATTGATTGTTTGAGAAGCTAATTCTTTACCGCTTCTTAAAGCGATAGCATTAACGTGACCTCGAGGATTTTCTTCGGTAGAACTGGGGAGTGATCCCGAAGCTCTTTGGGCATTTGCCTTTGCAATTTCCCCAATTTGTATTTCCATGTTGCGCATGGCAGTTGACTGCCCCCTAAGAAATTGTTCCAAATTATTTTGTCTTGCTTCTTGACTTGCCAAGGCTTTCAGTATTTCGCTTTGGTTAGTGGATGATTCTCCAGTTTGCTGGATGAATTTCTCTACCTTGTCAAATCTTTCCTCTAGGGCCCTCATTCTTTCTCCTAAAAATCCACGTGGTTGAAAACCAGGTGGTGGTCCTTGTTGTGGTGCTCGTATTGGTAGTCCTTTATTAGGGACAATTGCCATACTGTCTTCATTGCTTCTGTCTTTCCATGAGAAGTTAGGATGATTCCTCCATCCAGGATTATATGTTGAGGAATATGGATTATTCCCCATTCGGTTTCCTCCTTGTCCTTGACCACTAACAAAATTGACTGGCTCAGTTTGTTGGTTCATCATGGCACATTGACTAATTTCATGGCCAATGTTACCACAAGCTTCACAATTTTGTTGAATAGCGACAGCTTTAACTTTGTTTATAGTCAAGTCTCGCAACTGCTTTGCCATTAAATCTAACTGGGCTTGAAATGATGAGGAAGCATCAAGTTCAATCATTCCTCTCTTCTCGCTTCGCTCAGTTAGTTCTCTCAGCTCTCTCATTGGTTGCTTTCTTCTTTCATTTGCGACTATCCTATTTATTGCTGCCAATTCTTCCAGAATATGGAAGGCTTCATCTCTTTCCTTCCTCAGAAAATTCCCATTGGAGGCAGCATCAACAGTTTCCATTATTGTAGGTAAAAGGCTGAAATAAAAAGTTTTGAGGAAAGATTCCTTTGTTAAACCATGATGAGGGCAACTCCTTTGTAACTCCTTAAATCTTTCCCAAGTTTCACTCAAAGAATCACTTTCAAATTGTTCAAAGTTAGTGATCTCTTTGACGAGCTTGCTTGTCTTTGAATATGGGAAATATTTATCCAGAAAAGCATTGGCAAGTTCCTCCCAAGTGGTTATTGGAAAATCTTTTAGTTGCTTGTACCATAGTTTAGCCTTGTCCCTAAGCATGTATAGAAATATTCGTATCTTAACAGTATCATCAGATACTCCATGATACTTGAAGTTATCAGCTAATTCCATGAAGTTTCCAAGATAGTCATTTGCGTCCTCATTAGGTAGTCCATAAAACTGACTCGATGCTTGAAGCATATGAATCACTGCCGGCTTGATTTTGAAGTGATTAGCTTCAATAGCTGGCTGTTGGATTCCAGTTTTTGCTCCTTCATAAGTCGGTCTTCCATGGTCCATTAAAGATCTTCTAGGAGCTTAAACTTCAGCTCCTTGTCCTTCTTGTCTTTGATCCATCCTTGATTTATCTCTTTTTGCTTTGCGCAATGACCTTTCTAATCGAGTAATGTCTTCTTCAAATTCTAACAAAGAATTTTTTGTTGACCTGGTTAAGGGCATGCACGTAACTTTCCTCACAAGTAACTTGTGTTGCAAGTAACGAAAAAAATTAAAACTGATTTTTTTGGTTTTTTGATTTTTTTTTAATATGAAAATATTATATTATATTATAATATAAAAAAATTTTCCTATTCCAAGTTCGTTCACCAAATCGAATGTTTAAAACTAGATCCCCGGCAACGGCGCCAATTTGTTCCCCCTCCTAAGACGAGAGGGTTCTGCTCTTATCCTTAAGTTATCTACTATTTTTCTAAATGACAGGTCGTCTGTCTGGATGACCTGGCGTACGCCAACAATTCCTGGCGTGTGCCAGGTTTAACGAATTAGAAGAGTTGGAGTACGCCAACTCTTCTGGCATGAGAAATTTGCCTCGGATGGCCAAAGTTGGCGTACGCCACCTATTTTTGGCGTGCGCCAACACTGCAGTTTCTTTTTAGCAGAGTTGCACAAATGAGTAAGTAAGGGAAAATCGTTCCACAAGGAATGAGTTTAAAGCTTCAACTTGGTTTAGTAACTTGTCTAAGATCAATTTATGAAGTGGTTTGATGGAAACTCTTGTTCTAAGTTGGTTTACTAATCTAACAAATTATGAACTTAGTTACTTGAAGGTTTGGTATTCTAACAGATTTTTAACAACTTAATAGGCACAAATGAGTAAGGTGAATTTAAAACCACAATAATCATCGAATTCAAAAGGTTTACTAAGTACATAACATGGTCCTAGTGTTTCGAAATCAACCAAACTTTACTCTCGTGCTAGAATGGCCTAAATTGCTTCTTTACCATGCTTAGAATGATGAGATGTTCTCTCGACCCCAAAAACCAACTAAGCACAGCAAAGAACCAACTATATGCATCACTTTAAGGACAATAAATCACTGAGTAAGAGTATTAGCAACTCGAACCAGCAACTTATCTAACTAACCTTTCCATTTAAACTATCTCCTCTCGGTTTCAAGTTTAAACTAACTTCTAACCTTGGTGATCAAGCAAGTTTAGCATGGCATTAAGTTCGTTAGTTTGACATGTTCATCATGTTTTTAACCCTCTAAACCGACACTAAGTAATGGCTTTTAAGCCACCAAACTCAAAGATCAACTACTCACACATGCTTGCAAAGAACAATATACACATAAATATGAACATACTTAGCATTAATTAACAAAATGAAGAGTTTAAGTGAAGAAAGCTTTACAAGATTGAAACCAGCTTTCTTCCTCACGTTCTTCACTGAAAGATAGCCCAAGTTCGTGCTACTCAATCTCTCTCTCACTCAAACTTGTCTATTCTACACTAATGTAATTCATTAACATAAAACAAAAGTCAAAGTCAAAATAATAATAAACTAACTTAATATCCTAACAACTATCCACACCTACATCATAATGGTCTGCCATAGTCACTAGAAGGCCAAGAAATCCCGAGTGTATGGCCCCCTCCATTGTTTTCCACTCAAAGAGGCAAGTGGCAGCTCTGTCATTGTCTGGTCTAGCATATGCCAACTGTTCCTAGCGTACGCCAGGTCTTCAGATGCTTGGTCATTCGCAATCAGTCGTTCATGCTCTTGGTCATCCGTGCTCTTGGCTCTATTTGCATGCGCCAGAAGTCATTGGCGTGCGCCAGACCTCGTGTTTCAGCCCTTCTTTGCTCAGTGATCTCGTACTCGTCTGTACCTTTGTGCCTTCGCTTGATCGTACTCCATACTTCCTCTAGACTAGCTCCTAAAACACAAGAAAACACAATAAGAAACAATAAACTTAACTGAAACATAGAATAATCAAAAACTAAGACAAACATAACTAAAACTCAAATAAAACAACCTAAAATACTAAGAACAAAGTAGAAAATGGACACAACAAATGAGTATTTTAAGCACTCATCAGCTACACATTATCACGATGAGTAGGAGGCTTGGGAACTGGTCGACTTTGCACCGAAAACCCCATTATCTTACCACGATCTTAGCTAGTCATAGTAACAGCATAGTGTATCTCCTCGTTCATCAACTGAGCATGAACTTAGTTCAGGTTTGTCAGTGGTATGGTGCTTAGGATATTGAGCATACAGTGCAATAAGACAAGTCACCTAGTCCCAAAAGAAATTGGTAAAGTTTTTCTTTATCATATTCATGAGCCAAGTCTTTGTCTATGCCACACTTGTAGACGTAAGTACATGTCGGGTTCTTTGTGTGTGCACCGAGCTCCTCCCACAGACCCTTCAGGCAATTATAGTTCATGCTAAGGGTCATGCTAGATTACTTATAGTTCGCGTTCTCACTTTTTAGTTGGTAGGCTCGCATGTCATTACCGACAGAAAAGCGTTCCTTCAGGTCATCCCATTGATCTTTTGCACTCTCTAAATAGGAGTACTAGATCATAGGGAGGAATCAATTGTGTTGAAGATCCAGCCCACCAGTATGGCATTGACGACACTCCAATCTTTATAGTCAATGTCAGTTTCAGCTGGCTACTTTACGCAGCCATTGATAAAAGCCAATTTCCTCTTAGCTTTCAAGGCGTTGTGTACTACCTTCATCCATTCATCATAGTTGTCTCCCTTGAATATCACAAGCATGATAATTACACTGGGATTGTCAACGGACGTCAAGTAATAGGGGGAAGTCAGGTCCATCATGAGTGACATGCACACCACAACTTGAGATCCTTCGCTAGTCTTAGCCGTATTGGTCATCTTGATGTTAGGGTTTATGCTTTTGAAACCCCATGGTTTTGTCTTGGTAATTTATTCTCTTCTTGGCTCTGATACCATGTAGAGTTTTATGGAGAGAAGTAATTGACTTTATTGAATGTAACCATAGGCATATATATGTATATATATATATACACACATCGACATCGCACGGAACCCTAACCTAGAGTGCACAGTATATGATACCAGCTAACTACAAGTGGACCTACGGCCCAATAATTTGTTTGCATCTTGTTAACCTTCCAAATTAGTGTCACATAAACATGATGTCATATCTTTCTCTCTTAGGTAGAAATGGTAATGAAAAATAAAAACCTTAGTTTGATCCTAATTTAAAAAACTTCAAAGTAGAAACATCATTAAACCATAATCTAAAACCAAGTTTGAGATTTGTAAAACTTTTAATCAGGGATAAAGTTCAAGTTTTTTATTTTGCTACATCAACTCTACTTAAAGAGAAGCCATGACGCGAACATGAAAAAGACTAATCAAATGTACCAACCTTTGTTAAGAATATCTCTTTTTGGGCAACATTTTTAGAAATCCCTGTTACCAAAAGTCTCATTTTAGAAACCTCTGTAACCCAACCGAACAATAATACACAACAAAATAATAAGTTTAAAATGTCCCTTTCTAGGGTTTTTTCCTCTCTAGGGCTTTCTCCCTATCTTAGGGTTTCTTCGGCATAAAGGCTCCATCGATTGGTTCCTCTGTTTGATAGTATTCACAATCTCCCTATTGCGGGTATCTCCTGACTCTCAAGCGTAACCTTTTATGGATTATTGCTATCCTAAGCCTCCATCGTGAAGCAGCACGTAAGATCCCTACATGAACATGGAGGAACTGACTCGTCAAGATCATCGGGTAGTACAAGGCCGATCTGAAGAAGAGTCTATTCTGGATTTACCAATAGATTTGAATGTAATGGATGAGATAGAAGGAAATCTTTACTTGGTCGGTACAGTATGGACGGAGAAGAATATTAATGCAAAAACATTACTTACTATGATGCATAGTCTGTGGCGACCGCGTAAGGGCCTAGAGGCATCGGAGATTGGTAACAACCGCTTCCGTTTCATCTTCAAAGATAATCGAGAGATTGAGAAGGTACTACTGGCTCAACCATGGCACTTCGATAGGTGCATAGTTATCCTTGCTTGTGTTCCAAGTACAATGCAACCGTCTATGGTCCCACTTTTTCGAGTACCATTCTTGATCCAAGTGCATGACTTGCCTTTGGGTGGTTATAATATTATGGTGGCTCATAACCTAGGGGAAACTTTGGGAGAATTTATTACTATAGATGAGGATACAAGCTTGCGTGGATTGTATATGCACATTAGGGTTAACCTAGATGTATGAAACTCTCTACCGGTGGGAAAGCGGGTCAGATTCAGGAACGGCACAGTAATGTAAGTGATTTTAAATATGAGCGGCTCTAATCCTTTTGCTACTACTGTGGAGCCTTGGAACACATCAAAAAGGATTGTGAGCTTGCAGAGGACTATAGAGACGGGTCGCAGCCTCTAACTCGATTTGGACCATGGTTGAGAGCCGCACCGCATAAACCTATACAGCTGATTATTGAAGACAGAGGAAAATAGATTGACAGAAAGGAGGGATTTGCTCGGGTTGACAGTGAGACACTCCACAGTTATTCGGGAAATGCAGTGTTAATGGAGGAGGATTTAGGGGTTAAGGAAATGTCTTCTACTATGCAATAAGTTTTGTTGGAAAAGGTTGTACTGGGTGGAAGCTGCGATCATAATAATAAAGAAGATCATGCTTGGTTTGGTATAAAAGAGAGAGAGGGGAAGTACATCCCGCCACATCTACGTAAGTGGAGGTCTACTAGTCCCGATGTTTTTTAACAGGAAAAGCCTACTACCTCGTTTGTACTACATAAGGAGCTGCAGCCATATTTCACGTCCAATGCTTTGTTTCAAACTGAGAATTAGTTGGTATCTGGATAAGTGGGTTCATTCGGGAGGAGCGAGAGTAAAAAATCAATTAAAGAACTAGAAGGAGGCATTTTCGACCACATGGGGCTATTGGGGTGAGCTTGGGTTTGGAGACTAAAATATGTTCGATGGAGGAGGAAACGAGTGTGTTTATGGAGTCGGGCTTGACTGGCATTGCCTTGAGATCCTGGAAGAGACTTGTGAGGGCAGCAAATAACTCAGAAGGTTGTACAGAAGACATAAGGGATGCCATAATCGGGGGAAAAAGAAAGGGAACGATGATGAGTGTTGAGTCACATCGCGTTAGCAAGAGGTCTACTCCTGCTTTAGATGTCCCTCTCATAGCTCATAGAAAGGCAGCGGTCGCGGAGTAGCCCTGCCAAAAACAATGAATCTCCTTAGCTAGAACTGTCGTAGGTTGGGGAGCCTGTGGGCAGTTCAGGAGGTGTGCAGGCTGGTAAGAGCCTGTCATCCCCAGGTGGTGTTTCTATGCGAGACAAAATTAAAAAGTTCGGAGGCAAAACAAGTGAAGTGGCAGATGGGCTTTGAGTGTGGGATTGTGGTGGATTGTGTAGGCATAGGTAGAGCACGTAGTGGCAGGCTCATGCTTGTTTGGAACAGGTCAGTTACTATTGATCTCTTATCTTTTTCTCTTCATCATATTGATGTAATTGTTCAGGGACTGCGACATTGGAGATACACGGGTTTTTACGGTTGGCCTGAAGAGCCTGCCCATCATCTATCTTGGGAGCTTCTGTGTTAATTACGATATAGCTCTAGTTTTCTGTGGTTATGTACTGGTGACTTCAATGAAATCCTCTCTCTGTCCGAAAGGAGGGGTGGCAGGATCATTCCTATGTCACGAATGAACAGTTTTCAAAATGCAGTTGAGGAGTGTGGTTTTCAGGAAATTCCTCAGAGTGGTCTTAAGTTTACTTGGTGCAATGGTCAGGAGGATGATAACTATGTGAAATGTAAACTTGACTGCTACTTTGCTTCAGAGGATTGGTTCGACTTATTTCTGGAAACTAAAGCTGAGGCTCTTTGTCATATTGGTTCAGACCATTGCCCAATTATATGCCATATTCATCAGGCCAATGGGGGTAAAAGGGAGAAACGTTTTTGTTTTGAGACGATGTGGATGAGATACAATGGGCTAGTAGGTCAGATTGAGGAGGGTTAGAATCAGATGGGTACGGAAGCAAATCTCTCTGATCAGATTTTGGCATGCTCGGTTAAGCTGAAAGAGTGGGAACGGGTTAATTTTGGTAGTGTTCGAAGGAAGGTCAGTAGCCTAGAGGCTGAGTTGAAGAGGTTGCAGAATTTCTCCTTAACTTGTGAGTCAAAGAGATGTATTGCAGGCATCTTTACAAAGAGAGACGAGTTACTTAAGTAGGAAGAACTCATATGGGCTCAGCGATCACGGGTTGACTAGCTTAAAGAAGGCGACAGGAACACGAGATTTTTTCATTAGAGGGCAAAAGTTCGCCAGTAAAGAAATATGATTACTGAAATAACATCTCAGTCGGGGGAAATCCTACGTGATGAAAAGCAAATTTTAGATGAGTTTAAGAATTTCTACGTTAATCTATTTAAGGTCGAACCCTGTACACAAGTACGCAATATTACGGATAAGGTGGGTTGCCGAGTGTTAGCTACGATGAACGCGGGGTTAGAGGCTATTTTCATGCAGGAGGAAGTGAAAATTGCCTTAGATCAGATGTTCTCGATCAAGGCACCTAGACCCGATGGCATGCCTCCAATTTTTTTCCAAAAACACTGGAATATGGTAGGCCCAGCAGTCTCACGTTCTATTTTAGCAGTCCTGAATGAGGGGGCAAACCCAGCTGGCCTAAACCGCACTATAATTGCACTTATTCCCAAGACCAAGTGCCCTCAGACATGTTCAGAATTTCGTCCTATTAGTCTATGCAATATGGTTATGAAGGTGATAACGAAGGCGATTGCTAATAGACTAAAGGTGTACTTGGGCAAAATCATTCACCCTTATCAAGGAGCCTTTGTCCCAGGGAGGCTCATTACGGATGTGGCGCTGCTTGGTTTCGAAGCTTACCACTTTCTAAAAAAGAAGACTACGGGTATTATGGGTTACTACACACTGAAACTTGACATGATGAAAGCATATGATAGGGTAGAGTGGTCTTATCTCGAGGAACTGATGCTAGCTATGGGGTTCTCGGCCTGAGTGGTAGAGCTAATTATGAGATGTGTACATATGGTGCGGTATTCAGTCCAGGTTAATGGGAAAATTGGAGAATATTTTGAACCAAGCCGCAGTCTTAAACAAGGAGATCCCCTATCTCCATATCTTTTTCTCCTATGTGTTGAGGGCCTGGCAGTTCTAATTGATGATGCACTACATTCTAAAACACTACATGGGATCAAAATTGCAAGGAGTGCACCCATGTTGTCCCATCTATTCTTTGCAGATGATTCGTTGATTTTTACTCGGGCTACTGAGACAGAGTTAGGCAATCTGGTTGGTATGCTTGATCTCTATGCTGCAGCGTTGGGGCAGAATGTCAACTTGCAGAAGAGTGCTATTTTCTTTAGCAAAAATGTTGAGATGAATACGGCTGAGCGGTTGATGACCTTTGTAGGAATGCGAGGTGCTAGGGTTGAAGATAAATATCTTGGCCGTCCTACCATTATTGGCAGATCTAAGAAGCAGGTTTTTGCACAGCTGGAGGATAGGATTCAGGAGAGAATCGAATAGTGGCAAAATCGATTTCTTTCCAGTGCAGGAAGAGAAATTTTGATCAAGTCGGTACTTCAGTCTATCCCGACATATATTATGATCTGCTTTCTGATTTCTATTACTACATATGATAGGATTGAGAAGCTTCTTTGTAGCTTCTATTAGGGTAAAACGGAGAATCAAAACAAGATTCACTGGAGGAGTTGGGAAAGAATGTGTAAGCCTAAGAAGGACGGAGGCTTAGGCCTTAGACGGTTACAAAACTTCAACAAGGCAATGCTTGCTAAACAAGCCTAGCATTTGCTAACACACCCAGATTCTTTAATGGTGAAGATTCTAAGAAGTAAATATTTTCCGCGGATTTCTCTACTGAATATCACTACGAGTCATAGAGATAGCTACACATGGCGTAGTATTCATTCTAGTCTCTCATTGCTACGACTGCGCCTAGAGTGGCGAGTCAGAGTCGGCAATCAGATTCAGATTTGAGAGGATTGTTGGGTTCCGGGCTTGACTGATGGCATATCAAAATATACCTATCCAGGGTACTGATAAGTACCAGTGGGTGTCTGAATTACTAAGTGATAATGGCCTAAGCTGGAACGAGCATCTGTTGAGCTCCATCTTCACTGAGGAGCACTGTGATAAAATCCAATCCATTGTACTAAGTACTAGATGCCCAATGATTTGATCCGGTAGAGTTTCACAGTCAATAAAGAGTATATAGTTAAGAGTGAGTATAGGCTGGATTTTGATACCTGGCAAGGGACACGAGAACCAAATTTTGGAGGGGGTATTAGTAGTAGCATGTGGCAAAAATGTTGGTCTCTCGACTGCCCTCCACGTATTAAAACTGTAATCTAGAGGATTCTTGATAATAACCTCTTGGTAAGAGGAAACCTGAGAATTCGAGGGATAGATATCGAAGATCAATGTCTCAGTTGTGGGGAGGATTTGAAGACGGTGGCTCACTTGTTTTTCAATTGTGCTTAGACTAGAAGTATTTGGAATGAGGTGGGTGTTGACCTCGGTAGTGACATTTTTCAAAGTACGGAGGATGGTCTTTCTACACTCTTTGCAACTCCGGATCGGATCGAATGGGGGAGGAGGGCCTCTTGTATTTGGGCTATTTGGAAGATGCGAAATCTTCTTGTTTTCCAGCCAGAAACAAATTGGAGTCGGTAGTAGGTTCTTGCAGATGGTTTCAAGTTTTGGCGGGAGTTCATTGATGCGCAAGAAAGTACTAAAACCACGGTGAGACCTGTACATTCAACATAGTGGCAGTGGCCCCCTAATGGGTGGTTGAAGGTTAATGTGGACGCGGGTGTTCACTCGATAGGGGGTGGTCAGGTTGGGATCGTGATTAGAGATGATGTGGGTAATTTTGTTATAGCTGCTACTCGGGCCTTTCCCAATCTCCATCACCCCACTATTTTGGAAGGGAAAGCAATCTTCACAGGGCTAGAATTTGCTGGAGCGTTGGGACTTGAGAGGATTATCTTGGAGTCTGATTGCTTACCTTTGGTGTCGTATATGTCTAAAGCGTCATCTGATAGAAGTGATATCGCTATGATTGTTGATGATTGTAAATCTCTCTTTACTGTGTTCCAGTAGGTTCACTTTAGCTATGTCAGACGGGAGGCAAATTTTGCAGCTCATGAGATGGTGAAAGTGGCAATTCCCGTGAACTGCGATCTGCTAGTTTTCTCCTGGCCTCCTGACTGTTTACATGATGTCTTGCACAAGGAGGGTCATACGGCGGAGCTGTAATCTTTTTGAGTATTTTGTTTCTATGGGTGAGGCTTGAACTTTTATTCATGTGAGTCCTTCAAACTTCGCAGTGTTTTACTGGTTTTTTCCCGATGCGGCGGGTTTTTCTGGTATGGGTTTTTTAATAAGGCTATCGGCTTTAACCTCGTTGCCACGAGGGAAAGGACGCATGGTGGGGTTTTTTTTTGTCGTTGTTTTCATTTTGGTTGGTGTTGCTGTTCTTTATTTCTATGATGTGTCTCATGGACTCGATGTAGACCCGACCATTGTTAGAATTCAATTCGCAATTCGACATAATTCGATTCGTCGAAAATTCGATTCGATTCGTGCCCAATTCGATTCGTCAAAAATTCGATTCGAATTCGTTATGAGACGAATTGAATACGGTTTATGATTTTTATAATTCGTCAAATCGGAGAATTTAATTCGAATTCGATTAGAGTTAAATTCGTATATATATATACGTGTGTGTGTGTAAAAAAATCAAAAATGGAGGAGAGAGGGAAATTAAAAAAATTGGGGGGATAGGTTGTTTACCATGAAAAAAGGGGTGAGTTTGAAATTGAAAAAAAATTGGAAAAGAGGGAGAGGGTGGAATTTGCCGCCGAATAAAGAGAGAGAGGGGGGTTGAATTTAAAACAATTGGGGTGGGGCCATGGGGTGAGGGTTTATGGTGGAAAAGTGGTTATTAATAGTCACTTAGTACTTATTATTTTTTAAAGTTTGTATTTAATTTTTTTTAATAAATTAAATAATATTTCAAATTCTATAAATACTACTTTTTATTCTTTGAAATTTATACATTACAATCTCAATTATCTACGTATGTAATTAAAAATCTGAGATATATAAAGTATTCCTTAAGTTTAATAATTATATACTAGTCATATTTATCATATAATTTTAGTCATATAAATCTCCAAATTGTAAAACCTTAAATTCTAATTCTAAAACCTTAAATTCTAATGCTTCAAATCTTAAATTCTAAGATTTCAAATCTCAAACCCTAAAACCTCAAATTCTAAATCCTAAAATTACAAATCTTAAATCTTAAAATCTCAAACATTAAATCTTATGACCTTAAAACCCTAAACTCTAAATCTTAAAATTCCAAATCTCAAACCCCTTAAACCTTAAAATCAAAACCATAAACCTTAAACTCAAAACATTAACTTTAAAATCCTAAACATAAAACCTTAAAGCCTCAAACACTAAACCCTATAAAACTACAAACCCTAAACCCTATAAAACCCCAAAGCTCAAACACTAAACTTTAAACTTCAAACCATAAATCTTAAACACCAAATCCTAAATCTTAAAAACTTACACTCTAAACCTTGAATCACATGAAACTTAATTTTGTACATTAAATGCAAACCTAAACTTTAGTTTATTTATTTTTCATAAAAATATTAAATATTTATTCAAACTAAATCAAATTCGATCGAATTCGACTATAATTCGACTATAATTCGATAATTAATAATTCGAATTCGATTCGTCCTTAGACGAATCGAATACGGTTTAAAGTTTTCATAAATTCGAATTCGAACCAATTCGATTCGAATTCGACTGAATTCGACAAATGGTCAGGTCTAACTCGATGTATTGCATCTATCTTATGAATGAAGCTATCTTTTCCCGAAAAAAAAAAGTTTAAAATATATGAAACAATAAAATACTAAACTAAACTAAACTTTTTCATGAATGTGTACCTTTCAATCTCATAAAAACAGGGAGTATAAAATGGCGCGTTAAGTTAACTAAAACGCGGCGTTTTGGTTCAACACCTCCCTCCCTCTCCTCTCCTATCCCCTTCGAAGTCGATTCCACGCAGATCTAACTGCAATTCCATACCTCCTCCTCCTCCTCTACTCCGTTCTCCCCCGCGTCACCGCGGAAACCAATCCCAAACCGATCTCCACCGTTGGATCCATCACCGGAATCCGGCGGATCCCAAGCGAAGATGGTGGTGGTGACGGCCGTACGGGATTACATCAACCGCATGCTCCAGGACATCTCTGGCATGAAGGTTCTCATCCTTGATTCCCAAACGGTAAAATCCCTAGTTAACCGCCACCAAATCCTTTTCCAAACTTAAAATCTTTTAATTTCGGTTATTTTATTTCGCTTAAATTTTTTCTCTCGGTGAATTTTATTTTTATATTTTTCTTTTTGTGTGAGCGGTTTATTATTTGGCGCGTGATTTGGTTGTATCGTTGATTTTGCAGGTTAGTGTGGTGAGTGTTGTGTATTCCCAGTCCGAGCTTCTGCAGAAGGAAGTGTTCCTGGTAGAGTTGGTGGACTCGATTTCTAAGTCGAGGGAGTCGATGTCGCATCTCAAGGCAGTTTACTTCCTCCGTCCGTCCTCGGAGAATATCCAGCTTCTGCGGCGTCAGCTGGCGAACCCGAGGTTTGGGGAGTATCATCTCTGTAAGTTCATGTTGGAGAGGTTTGGTTGCTCGGCTGCCAAAAGAGTCATGTTGCTCTTAGTGATGTTAGCTTTTGAATTTATGCATTTGCAGTTTTCTCGAACATGCTTAAGGACACCCAGATTCATATATTAGCTGATTCGGATGAACAGGAAGTTGTCCAGCAAGTTCAGGTGATGTCTTTTGCCTCTTTTCTGGAATTTTTCGTTAAGAACTTTCTCTTTACTTCTTTTCATGCTGCAGTCTTTTTGAATGCCCTGACATTATTATTCAATATTGCTTTGTTACCAGACGGGTTCATAAAATTGACAAACTAGTTTTTATGTTACATTTTCAGAGCTTTCACTTTCACTAGTGCATGTCAATAATTCCTCTCTGTCAAGAGCACAGGCAGGAAGTACTAATTTAGTACTACTATAGTGTGCGAGTGCTAGACATTAACAAGTTTTTGGCATTTAATGGACATATTTTGTCTTTCAATGGGATAGGATATAGTTCCATTCTTTTCAAAGAGAAATATCTGTGATAAATTCCAATGCATCTTGGAAGATGGAATAAGAGAAATCTGAAACGTGTTGGACATATCCTCTTGTGCTACAAGAGGGATTGTGGATTCTGACGTTCTTCATGTTCATTCATAGTTGATGTTGCACTGATGTTGGTTAGAATTTGCTCTTGCAGGAGTTCTATGCAGATTTTGTTGCAGTTGATACATACCATTTCACATTGAACATTCCATCAAACCACATATATATGCTGCCAGCAGTGGTTGACCCTCCTGGCTTGCAGCACTTCTGTGACAGAGTTGTGGATGGGGTTGCAGCACTTTTTCTGGCGTTGAAACGAAGACCGGTTATCCGGTATCAGAGAACCTCTGATGTCGCAAAAAGAATAGCACATGAAGCATCGGTGAGTTGAACTTCTAGCTAAGAGTTTGTACTTGTAGGGAAAATGGAATGTGCTCATCTTGCAGCTAGTTTGGAATGGTTCCTTTTCCAAAAAATTTTGATGAACTGTTTTGCTTGTTTTGTTCTTCTATCAGGTTTCAGTGATCTGGAATGTATATTTTCATAAATGTCGACAGATATTGATATATATGTGGCCTCATGATGAATATAATGTATAACTAGATCAAGTATGAAGCTAATGTTACAGTGTCATCAACACGTTATAGACAAAGTCATTCTTCTAGACATGCATGCAGCATATTTGTATAGTTACTATTTCATCTAGGAATTTGTTATCATGAAATTTTTTACTTGTTTGTGCTTGCTAATACTCCTAGTATCAAGTAATTTTGGTTGTGGATCTTATTGGAACAAAATTCAGGGCAAAAATAGTTGTATACAGTCATTTTACCTTAAGACAGATGCCTCAACTCTCTGGTTGTTATAGACTATTAGTATTACTAGTTGAAATTAATTTCATGTTTTCATGATTTGCGCTGCGCAGAAGCTGATGTACCAGCAAGAAAGTGGACTTTTTGACTTCAGAAGAACAGAAATTTCACCGATGTTGCTGATAGTTGATAGGAGGGATGACCCTGTAACTCCTTTGCTAAACCAATGGACTTACCAGGTACTTCTTGATTTTACAATATGTATTCTGACCACTTCTTGACTGGTTCTTACGAAGATTTCAGGCTCACGAGCAACTCCATGACAAGATCTCTGGTCGTGCAGGCTATGGTCCATGAATTGATAGGAATCCAAGATAACAAAGTGGACCTGAGAAGCATCGCTAAATTGGAGAAAGATCAGCAGGTTGAGATAGTCACCTGTTGCAACTATAAGATATTAACAATTAGTTATCTCTAAGTTTTCATGCTGTTTGTACTTGCAGGAGGTGGTGCTCTCGTCGGAGCAAGATTCATTTTTCAAAACTAATATGTATGAGAACTTTGGGGACATTGGAATGAATATAAAGCGCATGGTGGATGATTTTCAACAAGTTGCGAAAAGCAACCAAAATATCCAAACGATAGGTCGGTACTTGGTTACCCTATCTTTTCTTACATTGATCATAAGTTTTGTTTTGCTTGCTGTGTCACCTTAAAAATTATGATTTAAATCTCTTTTAGAGGACATGGCCAAGTTTGTTGATAACTACCCGGAGTATAAGAAAATGCATGGCAATGTTTCAAAGCATGTAACGTTGGTCACTGAGATGAGCAAGATAGTCGAAGAGCGAAAGCTTATGACAGTTTCACAAACAGAACAGGAATTGGCTTGCAACGGCGGTCAAGGTGCAGCTTTTGAGGTACTGCATCTGTTATATGGCTTAGATAATTTTCATCCTTGTTCCAAGTGAAGAGGCCATCTTGTAGTGCAATAATTCCAATTAATCTATCATTTAAAGCTTTGGAATTTAAGTGGCTGACCGACCTTTTTTACTCAAAAACATGTCCTATTTGGATAAAAGGATTGTGCGGCCTTCTGTGCAATCAATATATTAAGGTAAAGTGGAGATTACCTTTCAAAAGAGGTCGAGTAAATTTTGAAACGTTTGTATGGTACCATAGCCAGGTTGGTCTATGAGAGTCATTAACCATTATTTGACTCCTTATTCCAAGTGAATCCTCTCAAAAAGTTTTCATACATCTAGAAAAAGTTTGAAATTCTTTTATTCAGTATTACATGGATGTTTTAGCAAGGAAAAACTAACTTAAGTCGAAACATCTTTTGATAGTACATATTTTGGTGTGCTTCCTGATATGTCATTGTTGAGCAATTATTGTCCTACTACAGAAGTCTTGTTTGTTGGATCAGTATGCAAAATACTATTTTTGCAGTTGATGGACCTTGAATTTATCTGAATTGCTTCTGTACAGGCTGTTACGAATCTATTGAACAATGAAAGTGTGTCTGATATTGATCGCCTACGTCTAGTAATGCTGTATGCTTTACGTTATGAGAAAGAGAGCCCTGTTCAGTTGATGCAGCTTTTCAACAAATTGGCAGCTCGGTCACCTAAGTACAAGCCTGGGGTATAATATCATTTCTTGTGGTTTTGTTTTTTTGTTGTATCATAATAATCACCGGTTGGTATTTGTTTTTTGAATCAATACAAAATTTTCTGGTTTAACCATACCCTTATGGGGAAACCAATCTTAAACAATTGTTCTGAGGTCCTGAAGTGAACAAGCTTTGACATGTTATCCTCCTAATGTGACAGCTAGTCCAATTCCTCCTGAAGCAAGCTGGAGTGGATAAACGAACTGGAGATCTTTATGGTAATAGGGATCTGCTTAACATAGCACGTAACATGGCACGTGGCCTAAAGGTTTGATCTGCATTTCATGTTAGTGTTTGACCTTTTGTATGTTTCAGTTTAATTTTATATTCTTATATATTTTGTGTTTCACCTTGATTATAGGGAGTTGAAAACGTTTACACCCAGCATCAACCTCTTTTGTTCCAGACGATGGAAAGCATTATAAAAGGACGAATGAAAGATGTAGACTACCCTTTCGTGGGAAATCACTTTCAGCAAGGAAGGTTGGTATTATGTTTCTTGTACATGTTTCTCTGGAGTTCTAAGAAATTGCACTTTGTTTAGTCTGAGTTTGTAAGATTTTTGTACATGCGCCAAAGAAAAGAGCAAAACTCTGCAACAGTGAACGGCCTTATTTTTTTATTCTATCGTTATTTTCGCTATTGAACATTGTAGAACTATAGTTTTAGATGTGATATGAAAAAAAAAATTCCTCATCTCTGGTAAACATGGAAAGACAAAGATTAAGGTTCCACTTTATCATGTGCAGGCCTCAGGATGTGATCATATTCATTGTTGGCGGAACAACGTATGAGGAGTCCCGTTCAGTTGCTTTGCTAAATGCTACAAATCCTGGAATTCGCTTTATACTTGGTGGTTCAGTTGTTTTAAATTCCAAGAGGTATGGTCGTTGTTGTGTATAATTCGTCTTCGTGTCAGATAATGTTGCAGTTGCTCACAGAATGCTGATACGTAAGCAACCTGACACATTCAGGCATCAAATGATGTTTCACTTGAACATTGCAGATATCTGTTGCACATTATTTCTCTCATTAGCGCTCTTCCTTTTTGAAGTTTCCATTCCAGTAGGTGCATCGTTATCATTTTTTGGTTGATATTGCAGTTTTCTGAAGGACCTGGAAGAAGCCCAGAGGATTGCGAGATCCAGCCCGAGTATGGTGTGAACTAGTCAATCTGAACCATTTGAGACGCTTGCATAACATAATCGTGGTTCAAGGAGCGGCACTGCCTCTGACGAAGAGTGAGATCTCCTTGATGTTGCAAGATGTTGGAATGTGTTCCTAGCTTCCATGCAACTTGACTCCTGTTCAGAACTAAGAACCGACTTGGAAGGCGAAATCATCACGCACTTTCTGCACTCGCCACGAATTTTGATGCTGATTTCTGGTCCATAATTTGGTTTGGGAGTAGAACCCTCTATGAAGCTAGATGTTCCTTTTGGGCGCCTTGACGACTCTGTGCTTACTCTTACACTAGAAAACAGAGAGAACCCAGATGTGATGTACTTAATAGATTCCCTGTATATTATTTTTGTAGATTCATATTATGTAACCGTTGTATAACCTGCAAATATAATTAGGGGAAACTAGTATATCACATAACAGTTTCCTGTAGAGAGTTAGGTTCATTCATAAACCGCATTGCGACTCTTCCTTGCCTTGTCATCACTAAGCCAACAAGATACTTGAGCCCATCAAAATATAACATAATTGTTGCGTTCAACCCCAGCTCTGTAGGTGCATGCGGTATCATCCGATACTCTTGAGGTCGTTGGTTTTGTGGTTTCCCGAAGAGCATTAATTACTGTATGTCCTTGATTGCCAAGCTATGGATTATCATCTAGAAAAACGAGCTAGCCTCGATGGTTTTTTTTTGCCGATTACAAGCGTAGATTGACTCGACACTAGCTAAACTTCAATGACCCATTCACCAAGCTAAAGAGTTGCTCGTTCGTGAGAGTTGTAATAAGCACACGGAGGACGAATAAATGTGTCTCCAATAATTGATTTTGACGATTTTGATTTTGCTAGTCCATTGTTATCATGTTTAGACATGTACGCAGATTATTTAAAGGAGTTAGTTTGCTTTGTACATGTTATGAGAAGAGGTCTCACTTGCAACATTAATACTTGTGTAGTGACTATATTGTACTTTGGCCTACACCGATTTAAAATGCTATAAATAACTAGAATAGAATTACTGTAATCGTACTGATATTTTGACAAACTGATTTGAAGAAACATGAAATTTCTTTTTGGTGAAAAATATCTTTTTCCCTCTTTTTTCTTAGTGGAGCTTTTCTCTCTCTTTTTGGTGTAATTCTATTCTTTCCATTTTTGGATAGAGCTTTTTATTTTCTTCCCTCCTTTAATCATCATCTACCTGCTATCTCTCCTATACTTCCTTTCTACGGGTCTTCTCCAAACTTTACTCCTCGTCGACTTCGTCTCGCCTGGCGTCTCCTACGACCTAGCATCTCCTGGAGCCTCGCTTGGAGCCTTCGACAACTTCGCCTAGGCAATAGCTGTCCGACTCTCCGATCGTCTTCCCTTTTTTCGTCCTCGTCAACCTCGCCTGGCACCTCCGATGACTTTGCATCGCCTGGAGTCTCGCCTGGAGCCTCCGACGACCTTGCCTAGGTAGTGGTCGTCCGTCTCCCCGACCGTCCTCCTCTTTCTATCCTCGCTGATCGGTCGCATCGCTCCAGGGAACTCTGGGGGGTTGATCGTCGTCGGCCTCCCCCCGAAATCTCCTTTTATTTTTGTTTTTATGCTTGGTTTTTTATCTACTTTACTGTTATATCTTATTTTCTTGTTGTTTCTGACCCTGGGGCACATCTGTTAAGTGACCTCATTGGTTTTTGCTTAGTTTTTGCTATTTTTGCTTAGATCTGTATTGCTAGGATCCTAGCTCCTTTCGCATCTCGATGCTTGTCCGATGTTTGTGGGTGGAGAACCTTGTCTCGGTCGATTTACGTCGACCTTGGCAATCAGATGAGCTTACACTCAGTTGCCCTCTTGATTTTGTCTTGAGGTTATTAGCCAAAAATTGTTTCGATAGAACTCTGCCTCGATCAATGATCTTAGTATCATTTTGATTGCCCATCATTCCCGTCTTATGCCACCTTGCACTCGTTGGACCAGTTTTGTTTTCTGTTTGGTTTTCTTATAGTTTATCTGTGATATTTCTATACCGCTTTGTAACTCACTTTTTAATATAGGTTGTGTGCAACTTCATCCTAAGAAAAACATGAAACGTTCTTTTTTCCCTTCTTCTATCTCTATCTTCTTAGTTTCTAAATCTTTCCCCATTTTCTACCAAACTAAAAATTGTAATTCTCAGTCTCTTAATCAGGGACATAACAAATGGTATTAGAGTTTAGCAATCCTTGAAAATTGGGAGATAAAAGTTGAAAGCTAGAATGAAGAGCAAATCAAGGCGATGGAAGAAACTTCGTAACAAAGGTCGTAAACTTGGAATTTCGTATTGGAGGTGTAGAAAGCTGGATAGAAGGTCTTCAAAACCAAAATTTGGACTCCACAACCCAAATTTTGGAGGGCATCGACGTACTGTTGGAGGCAATACGAAGGGAAATAGTGGAGGAACTCAAGAAGCCCAAAACAAAGGAGAAGAATGTCGAGGAGGATCATTGAGCACCTCTGCTTCTCGGGGACATAGAGGATGGCTTGTCCCTTATGGACATAACTATTGGTCACTAGTTAACATAGAGATCCCAAGAAATGGTACAGACAAAGGAAACCCATTCAACCATAGTGAGGACATCAAGTTAGGGGACCACCGGTGGAATATGGCCATAAGAATCATCATGCACAACTCCCTCTTCCAAGTTTGGAAATTCCTATGAACCTTATGGGTTGGGTGAAATAATGTGAGACATTCATTAGTTGAATCGAGTTCCAAGCAATAGGAAAGTGAGTTTATGTACTGACTATTTAGAGGATAACGTTGATCCCTGATACATTTTGGATTGTCAACAATGAGAGAGCTGGATGGATCAAGTTTGTTGGTGCTTATGTTCAAGATTTGATGTACAAAGCTTGAGTTAAGGAGTTGAGAATTGATGGAGTTATGTTGGAAAGTGATTTCAAACATGTAAATGATTAAGGTTGTTTCCCAAAAAAGTTATACATGAGATAAATGACACATTTTTACAAATACATCTTATTATTGCTAATGTTTTTGTAAGTGGACTCATGAGTACAGATCAATAGAGATTAAAAAAAAATAGTCCAAGCAAATTTAGAAGCTCGAACTTGGGAGTTGGCTCCAGGTAATTCAACAAAATAGAGTGAGAAAATTGAGATAGTCTTATTTATGGTAATGATTAACTACAATTTGTGAAAAATATAATAGATTCAGTTCAGTCTTGCAAGATCTCATGGTTCTTCATGAAGCAATGTTTTGTTAAGATGAAATTTGTAAAAATTTAGGTAGAGTTTCATGGTTGTTTTAACAATTTCTCATCAAAGTAAAAATTCTTGAGATGTCACAAAAATCTAGAACAAGTGGCCAATGACAACCTCCTTGCATAATAGGAAGGCAGCAGACTTCAATCTTCTTACACAAGAAACAAAAAAATGAGAGACTAGCCAAAAAAAAAATTGGAACCCTGAACAATACAAGAAGAAATGTGAATGTAAAGATCACTGCCCAGAAATAATTCTTCATCTTCTCGAGAAAAAAAAA